>PVHT021183694.1:1429299-1498453 GCA_004024745.2 Catagonus wagneri | reverse complement strand
CGTAGGACAGTAGCTGCAGCTCCAATTTGATCCCTAGCCTGGGAACTTCTATATGCCACAGCTGTGGTCCTAAAAAGCAATACACACATACATACGCACACCCTACTCGGGCCTGATGAATCAAAATCATGAGAGAGAGAAGTCCAAGAATATATAGTTCTTTCCTCTAAAACTGATACAATTGATGAGCTCACAAATTAGGGTCCACATCAAAGACCAGTGAACTTGGAATTAGGAAACCTGAGGTTATCTCTAGATTTGCTACTCAATTCATTTACCATAAACTAGGACCTAAGTTTCTGCTTACGTGAAAGAAAAGGGTAGGTCTAGACTCAATCATTTAAGTATGGATTGAGCACCTACACTGCCTAGGAATTATAGAAATAAAGATGAATACAATCTATATCAGGGCTTTCAAAAAAAACTTTGGGCAGTGGGAGCTGCACTGTCCATATGGTCATCACTAGTCATATGTAGTCATTAAGCCCTTGAAATGGGACTAGTGAGACTATGGAATTAAATTTTAATCTTATATACTTTTAAGTAATTTAAATAGCTACTTGTGGCTAGTGGCTAGTGGCTACTGTACTGGACAAGGAATAGAAAAAATAAGCTAAAACATGAATGAATGAATGAATGAATGTCAATTTCCTGGTTTTGGTATTGTCCTACAATTATAAAAGATGTCACCTTTGGGGGAAGCAGGGCAAAGAGCACATGGACACTTTGTATTATGTTTGTATCTTCCTTTAAGTCTATAATTATTTTAAAATAAAAAGTTTTTTTAGGAGTTCCCACTGTGGTGCAAAAGGATCGATGGTGTCTTCGGAGCACTGGGATGCAGGGTGGATCCCTGGCCTGGTACAGTGGGTTAAGTATCCAGCGTTGCCACAGCTGTGGTATAGGATGCAATTGCAGCTCAAATCTGATTCCTGGCCTAGGAACTCCAGGGATCAGAGGTGGCCAAAAAAGAAAATTTTTATTTTTTATTTTTTGTCTTTTTGTCCTTATAGGGCTGCAACCGTGGCATATGGAGGTTCCCAGGCTAGGGGTCTAATCGGAGCTGTAGTCGCTGGCCTATGCCACAGCCACAGCAGCGTGGGATCCAAGCCGTGTCTGCAGCCTACACCACAGCTCACGGCAACGCCGGATCCTTAAACCACTGATCAAGGCCTGGGATCGAACCCGCAACCTCATGGTTCCTAGTCAAATTCTTTTCTGCTGCACCACGACAGGAACTCCAAAAAGAAAAATTTCAAAGTGAATTTAAAAATAGGTAAATGTTGGGAGTTCCTGTTGTGGCTCAGTGGTATCAAACCGGACTAGTATCCATGAGGATGCAGGTTTGATCCCTGCCCTCACTCAGTGGGTTAAGGATTCCACATTGCTATGACTGTGGCGAGGCCAGCAGCTGTAGCTCTGATTCGACCTCTAACCTGGGAACTTCCATACGCCACATGTGTGGCTCTGAGAAAAAATAAAAACAGCTTCTATTCAACCGCCAGCCTGGGACTTCCATATGCCTCAGCTGCAGCCTTAAAAAAATAAAATAAAATAAAAAAGCAAAGTCCTACCTTTTTTTTTTTTTTTTTTTTTGGCTATTTAGGGCTGCATCTGCAGCATATGGAAGTTCCCAAGATAGGGGTCAAATCAGAGCTGCTACTGCTGGCCTACAGCTGAGTCAAACTGTATCTTGAGAAATAGAAATAAACTAAGGGTGGAGATTGGATTAAGATAGTTGAATAGAAGGACTGGAGCTCAACTTCTGTCCCAAAAAACAATACTACAACCAAATGCCGAGCAACCTTCAACCAAATGAACTGTAAACTTCCAAAAAAGATATTCTACTCCAGAAGACAAAGAGGAGATCACACCAAAAGGTAGGAGAGGCGATTACGTGATAGAAGAAACCCCATACCTCCTGGGTGGGAAGCCCCAGACTGGAAAGTAACTGTATCACAGAGACTCACCTTCAGGACTGAGAGTTTTGAGCCCCACGTCAAATCCCCACACCTGGGGATCTGGTACAGGGAGAAAGAGCCCCAGGAGCATCTGGCATTGAAGGCCAGTGGGGCTTGTGTGCAGGAGCTCCACAGGACTGGGGGAAAGAGGAGACTCCATTCTTGAAAGGTGCACACAGACTTTCACGTGCACTGGGTCCCAGGACAAAGTAAAGTCTCCATAGGAATCTGGGTGGAACCTGACTGCAATTCTTGGAGGATCTCCTGGGAAAACAGGGGTGACTGTGGCTTGTTGTGGGGGAAGGACATTGGAGATGAAGCTCTTGGGAACATTCATTAGTTTGCATTTCTCTGGAGGTGGCCGTTTTTGGAAAAATCTGCTCCCTCCCATCAGCGCTGAGAAGCCACAGGCCAAACAATAATCCAGGTGGGACCACAGCCTCACCCATCAGTAAACAAGCTGCCTAAAGACCCCTCAGGCACACAGCCAGCCTCTAATCTCACCTAGAGACAAAACCCTACCCATCAGAGGGATAGGAATCAACCCCCCCTACCAGTGGGCAGGCACCTGTCCCTCCCATCGGGAAGCCTACAGCAAGCCCCCCACACACCAACTTTAGCCACAGGGGAGGCAAACATCCAGAACTAAGAGAGGCTACCACTCTATTGTCTACAAAAAGGTAACCACACAAAAAACCTATAAAAATGAAAAGACAGAAAACTATAACTCAGATAAGTGAGAAAGAAAAAAGCCCAGAAAAACAGCTCAGTGATGAGATTATCAGCCTCCCAGAAAGAGACTTTAGACTGTTGATGCTGAAGATGATGCAAGACATTGGAAATAAACTGGAGGCAAAGATTGATCATTTACAGGAAACACTGAGAAAGAAGTACAAGATGTAAAATTTAAACAAGAAGAGATGCAAAATACAATAACTGAAATAAAAAATTCATTAGAAGCAGCCAACAGTAGAATACAGGAGGCAGAAGAACGAATCAGTGAGGTGGAGGACAGATTAGTGGAAATCACTAATGCAGAAGCGAAAAGAGATAAAAGATTGAAAGGAAATGAGCTGAGTCTCAGAGAACTCTGGGATAATGTTAAACGCACCAATATCCGTATTATAGGGGTGCCAGAGGGAGAAGAGAGAGAGAAGGGGATAGAAAAAATATTCGAAAAGATAATAGCCGAAAACTTCCCTAATATGGGAAAGGAACCACTCACTCAAATCCAGGAAGCGCAATGAGTACCATATAAAATAAACCCAAGGAGGAACACCCCGAGACACATATTAATCAAAATGACCAAAATTAAAGACAAAGAGAAAATTTTGAAAGCAGCTAGGGAAAAGAAACAAATGACTTACAAGGGAACCCCGATAAGGTTATCAGCAGATTTATCAGCTGAAACTCTGCAGGCCAGAAGTTTACTTAATGTGATGAAAGGAAAAAATTTCCAACCAAGATTACTTTACCCAGCAAGGTTCTCATTCAGATTTGAAGGAGAGATCAAAACCTTTACAGATAAGCAAAAGCTAAGAGATTTCTGCAACACTAAACCAGCTTTACAACAAATCCTAAACGAACTTATCTAGGCAGAAAAGAAAAGGCCAAAACCAGAAACAAAAACACCACAAATGACAAGGCTCACCAGGAAAGGCATATATACAGTAAAGATACTAAATCATCCACGCACAACTGTGCTACCAAAATCAGAAATTGTGAGAAGAGAGCACAAATTCAGGACACTGGATTTGCACTTGCAATTAAGAAACCAACAACTTAATGGAGTTTCCGTCGTGGCACAGCGGTAATGAATCCGACTAGGAACCATGAGGTTGCGGGTTTGATCCCTGTCCTTGCTCGGTGGGTTACTGACCCAGCATTGCTAAGAGCTGTGGTATAGGTCGCAGACGTGGCTCAGATCCCGCGTCGCTGTGGTGAAGGCTGGTGGCTACAGCTCCGATTAGACCCCTAGCCTGGGAAACTCCATATGCCACGGGTACGGCCCTAAAATGACAAAAGGCAAAAAAAAAAACCTTAAAACAATTTCGTTTATATATAGACTTCTATATCAAAACCTCAGGGTAACTGCAAACCAAAAATCTACAACTGATACACAAGTAAGAAAAATCAACTCAAATACAACATTTAAGATAGTCATCTTGTGAGAGGAGACAACAAGAGAACAAGGGAAGAAAAAAGAGCAAAAAAACCCCAAACAGTTAATAAAATGGAAATAAGAACATACATATCAATAATTACCTTAAATATTAATGGACTGAATGCCCCAACCAAACGACACAGACTAGCTGAATGGATAAAAAAACAAGACCCATATATATGCTGTCTTCAAGAAACCCACTTCGCTTCTAGGGACACATACAAATTGAAAGTGAGAGGATGGAAGAAAATATTCCATGCAAACGAGCATCAAAAGAAAGCCAGAGTAGCAATACTCCTATCAGACAAAACAGACTTTAAAATGAAGAACATTTTAAGAGAAAAGGAAGGGTACTACATAATGATCAAAGGATCAATCCAAGAAGAAGATATAACAATTTTAAATATCTATGCACCCAACTTAGGATCATCACAATATATAAGGCAACTGCTAACAACCTTACAAGGAGAAATCAACAATAACACCATCATAGTGGGGGACTTTAACACCCTACTTACGGCAATGGACACGTCATCCAGACAGAAAATCAATAAGGCAATACACTCCCTGAATGAAGCATTAGATCAGATGGACTTAATAGATATTTATAGGACATTCCATCCAAAAGCAACAGAATACACATTTTTCTCAACTGTGCATGGAACATTCTCTAAGACTGATCACATCCTGGGCTACAAATCAAGCCTCGATAACTTTAAGAAAATTGAAATCATTTCAAGCATCTTTTCTGACCACAATGCTATAAGACTGGAAATCAACAAGAAAAAAATGGCAAAAAATACAAACACGTGGAGACTAAACAACACGCTACTAAGCAATCAATGGATCACTGAAGAAATCAAAGAGGAAATTAAAAAAGACCTAGAAGCAAATAACAAAGATATGACACTCCAAAACCTCTGGGATGCAGCAAAAGCAGTTCTAAGAGGAAAGTTTATAGCAATACAAGCCTACCTCAGGAAACAAGAAAAAGCTCACATAAAAAACCTAACTTTACATCTAAAGCAGCTAGAGAGGGAAGAACAGACAAGACCAAAGTTAGTAGGATAAAAGAAATCATAAAGATCATAGCAAAAATCAATGAAATAGAAACAAAGAAAAGCATAGAAAAGATCAATGAAACTAAAAGCTGGTTCTTTGAAAAGATCAACAAAATTGATAAACCCTTAGCCAGACTTATCAAGAAAAAAAGAGAGAGGACACAAATCAATAAAATTAGAAATGAAAAAGGAGAAGGAACAACAGACATCACAGAAATACAAAGGATTATAAGAGACTACTATATGCAACTATATGGCAGTAAAATGGAAAACCTAGAAGAAATGGACAAATTCTTAGAAAAGTACAATCTCCCAAGACTAAACCAAGATGAAACAGAAAATATGAATAGACCAATCACAAGTTCTGAAATTGAAACTATGATGTAAAAACTTCCAACAAACAAAAGTCCAGGACCAGATGGCTTCACAGGTAAATTCTATCAAACATTTAGAGAAGAGCTAACACCTATCCTTCTGAAACTCTTCCAAAAAACTGCAAAGGAAGGGACACTCCCAAACTCATTCCATGAGGCAACCATCACCCTGATACCAAAACCAGACAAAGATACCACAAAAAAAGAAAATTACAGGCCAATCTCACTGATGAACACAGATGCAAAAATCCTCAACAAAATACTAGCCAGCCAAATCCAACAATACATTAAAAGGACTGTACAGCACAACCAAGTGGGATTTATCCCAGGGATGCAAGGATTCTTCAATATCCGCAAATCAATCAGTGTGATACACCACGTTAACAGACTGAAGAATAAAAACCATGTGATCCTCTCAATAGATGCAGAAAAAGCCTTTGACAAAATCCAACACCCATTTCTGATAAAAACCCTTCAGAAAGTGGGCATAGGGAAACCTACCTCAACATAATCAAGGCCATCTACGACAAACCCAGAGCTCACATCATTCTCAATGGTGAAAAGCTGAAAGAATTCCCGTTGACATCAGGAACAAGACAGGGATGTCCACTCTCACCACTACTATTCAACATAGTTCTGGAGGTCCTAGCTACAGCAATCAGAGAAGAAAAAGAAATAAAAGGAATCCAAATGGGAAAGGAAGAAGTAAAACTATCACTATTTGCAGACGACATGATACTATACCTAGAGAATCCTAAAGACTCTACCAGAAAACTGTTAGAGCTCATCAGTGAATTTGGCAATGTTGCAGGATACAAAATTAATATACAGAAATAAACTGCATTTCTATATACCAACAATGAAAGACCAGAAAGAGAAATTAAGGAAGCAATCCTGTTTACCATTGCATCAAAAAGAATCAAATACTTAGGAATAAACTTACCTAAAGAGACAAAAGATCTGTACTCTGAAAACTGTAAGACACTGATAAAAGAAATAAAGGATGACATGAACAGATGGAAAGACATACAATGCTCTTGGATTGGAAGAGTCAATATTATCAAAATGACTATACTATCCAAGGTAATCTACACATTTAATGCAATCCCTATCAAATTACCAAGGACATTTTTCACAGAACTAGAACAAAATATTTTAAAGTTTGTTTGGGAGCACAAAAGACCCAGAATAGCCAAAGACATCCTGAAAAAGAAAAATGGAGCTGGAGGAATCAGGCTCCCTGACTTCAGACTCTACTACAAAGCTACAGTCATCAAAACCGTATGGTACTGGCACAAAGACAGAAATAGAGATCAGTGGAACAGGATAGAAAGCCCAGAATTAAACCCACACATCTATAATCAACTAAAATCAACTAATCTATGACAAAGGAGGCAAGAATATACATTGGACAAAAGACAGCCTCTTCAATAAGTGGTGCTGGGAAAACTGGACAGCCACATGTAAAAAAAATGAAACTAGAACACTTCCTAACACCATGCACAAAAATAAACTCAAAATGGATTAAAGATTTAGATATAAGACCACATACTATAAAACTCTTAGAGGAAAACATAGGCCAAACACTCTCTGACATAAATGATAGCAACATCTTCTCAGATCCATCTGTCAGAGTAATGACAATAAAAGGAAAAATAAACAAATGGGACTTAATTAAACTTAAAAGTTTCTGCACAGCAAAGGAAACCCTAAACAAAACGAAAAGACAACCCACAGAATGGGAGAAAATATTTACAAATGAATCGACTGACAAGGGATTAATCTCCAAAATTTACAAACACCTCCTACAGCTCAATACCAAAAAACAAACAACCCCATCAAAAAATGGGCAGAAGATCTAAACAGACAATTCTCCAAAGAAGATATACAGATGGCCAAAAAACACATGAAAAATGTTCAACATCAGTCATTATTAGAGAAATGCAAATCAAAACCACTATGAGGTACCACCTTACACCAGCCAGAATGGCCATCATCAAAAAGTCTACAAACAATAAATGCTGGAGAGGGTGTGGAGAAAAAGGATCCCTATTACAGTGTTGGCGGGAATGCAAACTGGTGCAACCACTGTGGAAAACAGTATGGAGATTCCTCAGAAAACTCAAAACAGAATTACCATTTGAGCCAGCAATCCCACTCCTGGGCATCTATCCAGAGTACATGTGTCTTTTCAAGTCATGCCCTTGATAAGACACATGTACTCCAGTGTTCACTGCAGCACTCTATGCAACAGCCAAGTCATGGAAACAACTTAAATGCCCATCGACAGAGGAGTGGATAGGGAAGTTATGGTACATACACACAATGGAATATTACTCAGCCATCGAAACGAATAAAATAACAACATTTATAGCAACATGGATGGACCTAGAAATTATCATGCGAAGTGAAACCAGTCAGACAATTAGAGAGCAACATCCAATGCTACTGCTTACATTTGGAAACTAAAAAGACACAATGAACTTCTTTGCAGAACAGATAATGACTCACAGACTTTGGAAACCTATGGTTTCCAAATAAGACAATCTGGGGGGTTGGGGAATACTCTGAGGGTTTGGGATGCAAATGCTATCTGAGTAGTGATGATTTTTGTATACCTATAATTGTAATAAAATTCATTAAGCAATGGAAAAAAAATAAATAAACCAAGGGCACAGTAATTTGCTGAATGCAGTTTTAAATTTTTATTTTTAAGCTACACAAGTAGTCTGTTTACACAAAAAAGTAGTTTTCGTTGAGATATAATTGACATTAACATTACATTAGTTTCAGGTATATAACAACAATTTGATATTTGTGTATATTGCAAATTGCTCACCACAGTACATCTAGTTAATATGCATCACCACAGTTACACAATTTTTTTTCTTTGATCAGAACTTTTAACATCTACTCTCTTAGCAACTTCGAATATTCAACAGTATTTTTAAGTACAATATTATTTTAAAAATCATTTTTGAAGAGTATAGAAATATATAAAGTTATACAGAAAAGTTACCTCGCTCTATAATCACACTCTTCAGGAATAAGCACTGTAAGCACTTTGCTATTTTTTTAGATCTTTTCCTTGCTCTTGTTGATACAAACTACAAATACTTCTGGCCCAAAAGCTATTTTATAATTAAATTCAAAGAGAACTCCACGCCTTAAGGCTTCTTTTTTTAATTCAGTTGCAAAAGTAACTCCTGCTCTTTGTAAAAGTTTTAAACAGCACAGATGTATATGAGGTACAATTGCCCCTCTGCTTTTAACAGTCTGGCAGTATCAATTCCAGATATTTTCTATGTATGTCCAAGAAATTACTTATGCACATATCAGTAACTGTTATATTGAAAGAGCAGGACACATAAAATGCAAATAGTATAAAATACCTTCCCATGCCAATTCAAATCTCCTCTGTGGGGTGATCCTACTCCCTGGATAAAATTTAGGGCCAATCCCATGACTTCACTGGTCACAGTTCCATAATAAAAATCCTCTAGTCATTTCTAGTCACAAAACAATCCATGGGGATTAAATCGATACGGTTCCTTTAATTTGGGCAATGCTTCCCCCCACACAATCTCTTGCACTCTCTCCTTACCCCCCAACTTCTGCCTTGGTCCTCACAGCTCCAGTCTCTTTCTGCTGAGGTGTCCTTGCCCCTCAGGAGGCCTGTGGCACAGTGTCCAGACCAACTCCCTCCGGATACAATGTGGACCCATATCTGGTCCACAGAAACACACACTTCTTTAATGCAACAACTCCTAGAAATTTACCTACAATATATTCATGTGTGTGCCAGAACACATGTATTGAAGGATATTCAAGTAGCAAAAGACAAGGAAAGGCTCATCAAAAGGAGACTGATTAGATCTGTCACAGTATTATGTTGTACCATCTGAAAGTGCCCATATTTGATACTCTCTGCTTGGAGAAACCGCAGTTTCAGATGGTTCAATCTAACAGCTCTACCCATACAATGTACTTATATGCACGACAGTCACATATATAAATACGTTTATTTGTTATGGGCTGTTATTTTCTCTCCCAAATTCACATACTGATCTCCTAACACCTGATAATTAGTTAAGATGGGGTCACTGAGGTAGGCCCTAATCCAAGATTGTCCTTATGAGAGATGAGAACACACAAAGGGACAACCATGTGAGGACACAGCAACAAGGCGACCATCTCCAAGCCAAGAAGAGGCTTCATCAGAAACTCAACCTGCTGACGCCGTGATCTTAAATTTTCAAGAACTTTAAGAAAATTAGTTTTTCTGGTATAAGCCATCCAATCTGTGTGTTTTGTTACGGTGGCCCTAGCAAACATACATATATATATATGTATATATATAAATAAATAAATATATATATAAATATATATATATGTTGCTTAACTTGCATCTCTTTGATGACTAGCGATGCTGAATACCCTCTACATGTTATGAATCATTTACATCTATTTTTCTATAATTTGCTTTTTATTATCTTGATTTTTCTTCCTGGTAATTTCAACTTTTATATCCTCTCCAAACCGAGTTCAAGTAAAAAGTTTCCAAGTACTTATATTTCTTCTTCTTTAGTTCCCTTTTTGTTAACTGTGTGAATGTATGTGTGTTTGTGTGTGTCCTGTCTCCTTGCATTACAATGACTGGCAAGTAATTTTCAGTTTTCAGAATTCAAGATTTTGTTTGTAGTCCCATTACATTATATTAAGTGTTACATGAGTATTTGAGAAGAGTGTGCATTTTTAGCTCCTTAGGTATAAAGTTTTCTCAATTATTTTTATATTAAATGTTTGTTGTCTAGAATTAAACTTTTTTTTGCCTTTTTTCATTTTAGGGCAGCACTCGCGGCATGTGGAGGTTTCCAGGCTAGGGGTCTAATCAGAGCTGTAGCCGCTGGCCTACACCGCAGCCACAGCAATGCAGGATCCGAGCCACGTCTGCGACCTACACCACAGCTCACAGCAACGCCAGATTGTTAACCCACTGATCAAGGGCAGGGATCGAACCCACAACCTCATGGTTCCTAGTCGGATTCGTTAACCACTGCGCCATGACAAGAACTCCTGGGATTAAACTTTGATAACAAATTACTACACTTTTGTTTCCATTCAACATTTGCCTAGAGTGTGATATGTGTATATTTTTAACATTTCTGCATTATTTTTATATTTGTCGAAAATAACACATACCTGGAGACCTGTTTCTACACAATTTAAGTCACTAAAAGAGAATGTTATTATAGTCACGTTTATTGTAACTATGGCTACATTTAGTTATATTTTGCTTTCTCTTTCTTCCCTCTCCACTGTTTTCACTTTTCCTTGGCTGATTTTTTGCTTCTCTTTATTTTCCTCAATATATATTTTTCTTCTTATACCTATTCTACTCATAAACAACCTTAAGAATTTTAAGAAACATACTGTAATGGACATTTGTTATATATTTCTCCACTTCATGAAATTTCTTAGTTTTCACTTAGGTATGTAACTGCCAACCCCCCAAACCCAGCCCTTGTGCTTCAGTAGTGGGCCCTGGCAGGTCTTGGAAAGTGATTTTTTTCTGGCCTCAGTAATTGGTCTCAGATTGGTCCAATTAAAGCAAAGCTCAGGACTTTCTCTGATGACGTGGATAGCTATGCTCTTTCTCTTCCCAGTTTAAAGAGAAAGCATGTAATTCTAAATACAGAACTTGCAGACACCTTTCAAAAGAGCGAAGGTTGTGTGAGGATGAAATTGACAACCAAAGAAAAGCAAAGGTGAGAGGACCAAGCTGAGAGAAAAGGAATCACATATCAATAACTTAAATATACTAATATAAAATTTAAATGTCTTTTCTTCCTATTAAAAACAGTATATATGGTCTCCTCTTCTACCACTACAAAAGTTTTAACATATCTAATTCTTATCCCTCTGCCAAGGACTTAATGAAATTGTGCAGAATTTTAGCTCTAGAGTATTAGTTCTCCTCCTATATATGTTTCATGTCCAACAGCTCATAATTTTCTTCTTTGTTCTTTTGTACCATATTTTGGAAGAACTCCTTGGTCTAATCTTCTAGTTCATTAATTTAGTCATCTATTACAACCATGTTGCTAGTCAGCCTATTAAAGTTTTTAATTTCAGAAAATGTTTTCAATTTCCAAAAACCTTTTTGTTCTTATTTCTTTTTTATAGCACCTCATTGCTATTTTTATGGAAACTATATTCCCTAAAATTCTGGGGGATGCTTTTGAATAATAAACATTACCTTTTTCTCTATTATATTCAATTTGGGAGTTCCCGTTGTGGCTCAGCAGAAACGAACCCTACTAGGAACCATGAGTTGAGGGTTCGATCCCTGGGCTCGCTCAGTGGGTTAAGGATCTGGCATTGCAGTGAGCTGTGATGTAGGTCACAGATGCTGTGTTGCTGTGGCTGTGGCAACAGACCAGCAGCTGTAGCTCCAATTGTACCCTGCCTGGGAACCTCCACATGCCATGGGTGCGGCCCTAAAAAAGCAAACAAATAAAAACACACACACACACACATATATATATATATACATATATATATATATACATATATATATATATATACGTATATATATATATACACACATATTATATTCAATTTGTTTTCTCAAAGACTGATTCTTCTGTTTGCTCAGCTTGGTGTTCCTCTTTTAACCTCTTGATTTTCCTTAAATATTCAGAACCACTGCTTTATTTATTTATTTACGGATGGAAGTGAGCAGCTGTGTGGCCACCTTCTGAAGAAAGAAGCTCCACCTTCACAGTGGCAACTAGACATTCTCTAAATTATAACCCTGATTCTCTCTCTGGCCCCAAAGTCCAGGAGGGAGATACAATCAATTTATATAAATATGTTCTAGTAGCTTAGCCTGTGGGTAAAGACTGCAATTAGCTATTTTGATTAGTCCCAGTATGGCTGTTCTAAAGTCCAGCAATTAATTACTTTTTTGACCACTATTATCATCTGAAGGTTTGCATCCCCACTCTCCAAATTCATATGTTGAAATCCTAATCCCTATGGTGATATTAAGAGATGGGACCTTTGGGAGATGATGAGTGCCCTGATAAAAGAAGGTCCTGACTGCTTACTTGCCCCTTCCACAGTGTGAGGATGCCGCAAGAAGTAGGAGGTCTGAAACTTGGAAGAAGGCCTTCACCAGAATCCAACCATGCTGGCACCCAGATCTGGACTGTCAGCCTCCAGAAGTATGAGAAATAAATTTCTGTTGTTTATCAGCCACCCAGTCTATGGCATTTTGTTATAGCAACCAAAATGGACTAAGACAATCAACTTCAACTTTTCAAAGTCTCTGAACTTTGGGATTTTCCAGAATTGTGCTGGGAACACTTACTTTTCTAGTGCTTCCCCTTTAAGTCTGTATTGGGTTGCAGATTCCTCCATTATGTAAAGTTTTACTGTCAACCTGCTTCCATATGCTTTTCATTTTTCATCAAGTCCTCAGTGTTTCTGATCTTTACATGACACATTTCCCAGCTTTCCAACACAATTTAGGATGTGTTCTTATTCTCCCGTCTTCTTATTCTTTCTGTTATTCAACTAGACTTTTTTCATCACACAAATTAAACATCCTTATATATACACATTTTTTTTGTCTTTTTGCCTTATCTAGGGCTGCACCCACGGCATATGGAGGTTCCCAGGCTAGGGGTCTAACAGGAGCTGTAGCTGCTGGCCTTCGCCACAGCCACAGCAATGCGGGATCCGAGCTGTGTCTGCAACCTACACCACAGCTCATGGCAACGCCAGATGCTTAACCCACTGAGCAAGGCCAGGGATCGAACCTGCAACCTCATGGTTCCTAGTTGGATTCGTTAACCACTGAACCACGATGGGAACTCCTAAACATCCTTATATTAAACTACTCAGACCATTCTGATGGAGTTAAGTTGTCAAAGAAGTCATCTTCCCTACCAATTGTCCTCAAATTTCCTGTTAACACTACTGAAGTTAATTATGGCTATGTTACTATTTTTTTCCCCTTTCCACACTTCCTTCTTTGGAAATGAGTACTAAATCTAGCCCATACTCAAGAAGAGGAGAATTAATCTCCATCTCCTGGGGGAGGGAGTATCTAAATACCCATTTTTTAGAAATTTTCTGTGTAAGAGACTTGTCTCTTCTCACCCATTTATTTATTCAATCACTTATTTATACCATTATGGACCCAGGGTATTTATTTTATTCTTTGGGTCAAAATTTAATGCTATAGTTATTTCACTCCTCAGATTTTTCCAGCTTTGGCCATTGGGCACTCCAGTGTCCTTTTCACGTGCTCCTCACCTTCCCCCACCCCAACTTTTAAATATTTCCCTACTTCTTTGGCACTGGAAGATGCTCTCAACTCACTGAAATATATATACAATTGGTTCTGTTTCTCTGGAGAATCTTGACTACTGTAGTAGGTAATCAATGATTGTTGGTGATAAAGGAATGAGTGATAGAGTAAGGTGTGAGAATTTTTTTTTTCTTTTCTTTCTTAGGGCCACACCTGCAGTATGTAGAATTTCCCAGGCTAGGGGTGGAATCAGAGCTGCAACTGCCAGCCTGCACCACAGCCACAGCAACTCGGGATCTGAGCCACCTGTGACTTATGCCTCGGCTCTCAGAAACGCTGGATCCTTAACCCACTGAGTGAGGCCAGAGATCGAATCCGCATCCTCAGGGGTACTAGTCGGGTTCTTAACCCACTGAGCCACAACGGGAACTCCAAGTGTGGGGATTTTTTTAAAGCTCCTAAAGTGATTCTGAGGCATAGCCACCTGTTATCAGTAATACAGCTCTTCTCAAACTCCCATATTCTACACCTCATATAAATGAATGAATGCTAGAGTGGAACGGGACTAACCTTTGATATGACTGAGGATCAAATCTTGAAGTGGACGTTTACTAGCTATTTGGTTTTAAAATAAGTATTCCTTGAAGTCTTAGCATCCTCACTTTTAAAACTGGGAGATTATCACAAATCTGTCAAAGAACTGTTATGAGTTTACACGATAATACATTTAATAGATCAAGCAAAGTGTCTGGTACTAGCAAGAGCTCAATACACTTCAGTTGCCTTTCTTCTCTTTCCTGATTCACTGGCAAGACGAAGTTGGATCAAGGTCCTTAACGGGATCCCACACGTATCACAACAGACCTCTATCTATACATCTATTCATTCAGCCTACCAGAACATCCTAAAGCTAGCCCTGCCATTGGTGGGGAGGGATTCTATGCTTGATTCTTCCCTCTTTAGCACTTTATTTCTTCTTTAACCATTTCTCTCTTGCTTCCAACATAGTTTCCTCATATTAAACAAGACTTTATTGCCTTTTCTATTATTCCATTTCTTCCCTCCTATTCCTGTGAAACTTCTCACCTTTCCTTCACTAGCCAATCCCTCCTATACCCATGGCAGTATGCCTTTCGATTGCTCCTGCCAACTGAAACTGCTTTTTTAGGAGGTCAGGGACTACCTTTCACCATATCAAAGTTTTTTTTTTTTCTGTCTTCTTTCTCTGTGCAGAGTTTGAGGCTGATCTCCCCCCTTTCTTGAAATTCTCTCTCCCAGGTTGCCTTCCTTTTCTCCAGTGATACATCATTTTTCTCTAGCACAAAGCTTTATCTTTCTCTCACCCTGACTTCCAAGGCCGGATGCTTTTTTCTGTTTGTTTTTTCCCTACAACATTTCTGTGTAAAAGCTGCTGTGCTTTTATAATAAAGCTACCTGTTCAACACTGATATTCTTACAAATCTTTGGTTAGGCAAAGCTCTCTTCAGAACCACTCATTTCAAAACCAGTGAATAGGAGTTCCAGTCGAAGCTCAGTGGTAATGAACCCAACTAGTATCCATGAGGACAAGGGTTTGATCCCTGGCCTCAGTCAGTGGGTTGGGGATCCGGTGTTGCTGTGGCTGTGGTGTAGGCCAGCAGCTGTAGCTCTGATTCGACCCTTAGCCTGGCAACTTCCATATGCTACAGGTGCAGCCCTAAAAAGCAAAAAAGAACAAACAAACAAACAAAAAACAGTGAACAGGTCTGTTGGCAACTTAAGAGACCTACTTCCAATTTCTCCATTTTATCAATGACACCAAAACTTTAACTTGGCTCTCAATCCATAAATAATCTTCAGATCTTCTCACTGAATCCTATCAACTTTTCCCCAAAGTATTCATTTCCTCATGCTTGTTTCTACCACCTTAAAAGATTCCCCATTTTACACACATCTGGCTCTTAACAGCCTTTTGCTCCCAGTCTTTTCCCTATTTTTCAATGGCTTTATACCCCAATCTTCTGCAGTCTTTCCACTGTATTCCATCATGAGCCTCTCCTGCTCCAGAGCCTACAGTAAAAT
The DNA here is from genome assembly GCA_004024745.2 of Catagonus wagneri. Taxonomy (NCBI): domain Eukaryota; kingdom Metazoa; phylum Chordata; class Mammalia; order Artiodactyla; family Tayassuidae; genus Catagonus; species Catagonus wagneri. The sequence goes on along the minus strand of PVHT021183694.1, from coordinate 1,482,512 downwards.
TTCCCAATATCTACTGCATCAAATCCAAACTCATGGGTCCAGTCTTTCATGACTCTACCTCACATTGCCTTCTTTACTGGCCCGGCTCACGCATCTACTCGCACATAGTACAACACACACAGGAGCAGGATTATATAGCCAATCATCTCAGCTACTCCTCCCTCCTTCCCAACTCAGACAGTGCAAACCTATCCTCTTCTATAAAACTTTCCCTAACAGTTCCAGCTAACACTAAGCCTTATACCTTTGCTCTGGTTTCTATCGCTCTCACATCTTAGCAATCTTGTTATAGAAATATATCCTTTCTCTCATATATTATTAATCTTTCCTTCTCTGTTAGTGTTACATTGACACATATTATTCATATTTTTCCATTTAAAATATTAAAAATATCTTTTTCTAATTTTTTTTTTTTTTTTTTTGCTTTTTAGGGCTGCACCTTCGGCATCTGGAGGTTCCCAGGCTAGGGGTCCTAATCAGAGCTATAGCTGCCGGCCTAAGCCACAGCCACAGCAACACAGGATCCAAACCGCATCTGTGACGTACACCACAGCTCATGGCGATGGTCAATCCTTAACCCACTGCGCAAGGCCAGGGATTGAACCTGTAACCTCAAAGTTCCTAGTCAGATTGGTTTCCGCTGAGCCACAATGGGAACGCCAGATTAAAAAAATTTTTTTTTCTTCTGGCCTTGCCACAGCTTTTAGGCGTTCCTATTCTTTTCTCCCTCCCAACCACCAGGCTCCCTAAACAAGTAGTTTATACTCATGGTCCTTTCTTCCTTACTTCCCATCCACTCTTCAACTCCTTATTACCTTTAATTCCTAAAACTGTTTACATCAAGCTCACCAAGAGATCTCCACACTGCCAGATCCTCTGAACTCTGCAGGAAATATCTTGATCTTGGTCTTCTGGCAACAACACCTCACGTTTCCTTTGGAGAGTTTCTCTGCCTCCTTCCCAAGGTCTAATAGGGACATCAAACATGGGCTCACCTCTGGGATGGGCTCAGGCTGACCAACAAGACACCGTGCACAAAGAGGAAAATTGGCTAAGACTGAGTTAGCCCCATAGATCGAAGCCATCCTAGAAGGTTCTTTCTCTGGTCTTCCCAAGGCTTCATTACTCTACCTTCCTTCACTTCAGTGAGCTTATCCAGGATCCATCCATAAATCCCCCTATTCTGTTTAAGTTAGCCGAAGGCAATTTCAGGTGCTCATAGGCAATGAGAAATTGATCCGGCAAGTGGAGCAGAGGCAGAAGTTACACTACAAATCTCTTTTCCCTGTCCCCTTCACCATGGTGTCTGCTGTTTGAGAAATTACCGTGGCGACTGAACTCAAGTTGGAAGAGCTGAGTACGGTCTCAGAATGGAGAGTCATGACCCAAAGGAACCAGAGCAATTGAGAAAACTGTTTATTGGTAGTCTGAGCATTGAAACTACAGTAGATAGTTTAAGAGAACATTTTGAGAAAGGATTGTATGGTGATGAGAAACCCTCCCAAACAAAACATTCCAGGGGCTTTGGTTTTTTGACTTACTCTTGTGTTGAAGAGGTACATGCAGCAATGTGTGCTGGACCACAAAAGGTTGATGGGCATGTAGTGGAACCAAAGAGAGCTGTTTCTAGACAGAATTCCGTAAAGCCTGCTGTCCATTTAACGGTGAAGAAAATTTTTGTTGGTGATATTATAGACATAGAAGAATACACTTTGAGAGACTACTTTGAAAAGTATGGCAAGATTGAAACCATAGACGTTATGGAAGACAGGCAGAGCAGGAAAAAGAGAGGGTTTGCTTTTGTAATTTCTGATGATCATGATAGTTGATAAAACTGTTATTCAGAAACACCACACTATAAACGGGGCACAACTGTGAAGTGAAAAAGGCCCTTTCTAAACAAGGGAAGGCAATCTGTCAGATCACAGAGAGGTCTTGGAGGTGGATCTGGCAACTTGATGCATTGTGGATGAAACTTTGGAGATGGTGGAGGCAATTTTGGCTGTGGTGGCAACTTTGGTGGAAGAGGATGTTATGTTGGTGGAGGTGGGGACAGCAGAGGTAGTTATAGAGGAGGTGATGGTGTATATAATGGATCAGGAGGTAATGGTGGCAACTATGGTGGTGGTCCTGCTTACAGTAGTAGAGTAGTAGAGGAGGTCATGGTGGTGGTGGACCAGGACATGGAAATCAAGGTGGCGGATATGGTGGCGGTGGTGGAGGATATGATGGTTTCAATGAAGGTGGAAATTTTGGAGGTAACTATGGTAGTGGTGGGAACTATGATTTCGGAAATTATAGTGGACAATAACAATCAAATTATGGACCCATGACGGGTGGCAGTGTTGGTGGAAGAAGCTTGAGCAGTTCCTATGATATGGTTATAGATCTGGTGGTGCAAGTGGTGGATATGGTAGCAGAAGGTTCTAAAAACTCAGCAGAAAAGGGCTACGGTCCTTAGCATGCGAGAGGGTGAGGAGTTATCAGGAAAGCTGCAGATTACTTTGAGACAGTTGTCCCAAATGCACTAGAGGAACTGTAAAAACCTGCCACAGAAGGAACAATGATCCATAGTCAGAAAAGTTACTGCAGTTTAAACAGGAAACTCCTCTTGTTCAGGACTGTCATGGTCACAGTTTGCAAAAAGTGCAGCTATTGATTAATGTAATGTAGTGTCAATTAGATGTACATTCCTGAGGTATTTCATCTGTTGTAGCTTTTTCTTTCTTTTTTTTTTTTTTTTTTACTAAATTAGAGACTTTATTTGCCTTTAATTAGGTTTTTCTTTTTTCTTTCCTTTTTTTTTTTGGTCTCTTTAGGGCCGCATGTGCGGCATATGCAGGTCCCCAGGATAGGAGTCTAATCAGAGTTATAGCCACCAGCCTAAGCCACAGCAGATCCAAGCCACATCTGAGACCTACACCATAGCTCACGGCAACAATGGATCCTTAACCCACTGAGCAAGGCTAGGGATCAAACCCACAGCCTCGTGGTTCCTAGTCGGATTCGTTTCTGCTGTGCCACAATGGGAACTCCTGTTGTAACTTTTTCTTTCTCTTTTGATTACATCAGGTATATTGCCCTGTAAATTGTGGTAGTGGTACTGGGAATAAAAAATTAAGGAAATCTTAACTTCAAAAAAAATTATAATAGCTAAGTGAGAATGCTTTGCCAAGGGACTCAAAAACGGATTCAATCATTTGGAGGGAAGGCTGGCTGGGGTTCCTCATGCAGCCAGGCAACAGATGAAAGAGAAACTACACAGGTAGAAATTGAGAGAACCCTTGACACCTCTTTTTATTAATACTAGTGGCGATGTTACCAGACTACTGCTGCACTACACAGATAAGATCCGCAAGGGCCCAGACCTCACAGGAATAGAAGTTTGCAAACTATGTGTGTCTGACTCCAAAATTCATCCTCTTTAACATGCCACTTTCTACTGATGACAATCTACCTGCAGCTTCTTAAGGGAGAAATGCCCTTTTGGAGTTTCCTGGTGGTTCAGTGGGTTAGGATCCAGTATCGTCACTGCTGTGGCTTGGGTCACTGCTGTGCTGTGAGTTCAACCCCTGGCTCTGGAACTTCCACATGCCGAGAGAGGCGGGGTGGGGGGCGAAGGAAAGAAAGACAGGAAACTAAAGACAGAAAGAAAGAAAGAACAAAGAAAAGAAAGAAGAAAGAGGGAGAGAGGGAGGAAGGAAGACCCTCTCATTTCCATGCCTTTGTAACTGTTACTTTGCTTGGAATGTTCATATCAACTTCCCAACTGGGAACTCCTAATTATCCTCTTTGAAAATTTCTCTGAGCCCTAGAGGTTAGTCCCAAACATCCTGACATAACATATACTCCACAATGTCTTAACATGAAATGCACTATATATGCTTATTCCTACTAGATTGTAAGCTACTAAAGAGTAGAAACCAAATCTTCCATATTTGTATCCTCAACAATTAGTACTAAGCATGGGAGTAAAAAATGCCCACTGACACAATATCTGGTCTTAATTTTCCATATCAGTCACCACACATCAATTTTGAGTACTTATGTTTAAGTTACCTAATGAATATTACGTTCAAGCCCTTTATTACTTGATATAATGTTCCCCAATTCTCCCAATAAGTCTAAAAACTTAAGAGCTGAATCCATTTACTACTTCTATATGCTCTTCAGCATCTAAGAGTATTGGGCACATTGTAAACACTCAATAAAAACTGGATGAACTGAATTAAAAAAATAGTATTAGCACCATATTAACAGGAGCAACTTATCATGCCCTACTGATCTAATTAAAAGATCTGGCCTTCTGAAGTAGTACAATTGTACCCACGTGGAAAATTAAATGAGAAAAATAAAAATTATCTAATTGAACAGTCAACAGCTTTTCTCGTATGGTTCCACAAATATTTTATGGTTAACAAGAGTTGACTTCAAGAGCTCAGAGTAAAAGATTCAAGATATATATCTCAATGCATATTGAAGGTGTCCACCACAGCCGTAATTACTGAAGTTCCATTAATCCTTAAATTTGTGGAAGGAGTATAGGACATAAAAATATTTAATAATGAAATAATTAATGCCAAATCAACCTGTGCTAAAGATGCATATGGCTATCTTTGCATAACATATAACACAACAGTCATTTATTCATTCAACAAACATTTTTGAGTTCCTACTAATAACAAAAGCTATGTAAGTTTCCATAAATACAAAGACGAAGAGAAAACAGTTCTGGTGTTGGTGGGGCTCTAACTCCACAACGTTGTGATTGTATTTAAGAAAACAAGGTGAAGTGCACCTTCTAGAGTTGTTCAACATGGACACTCTGGGGTAGCAGTCTCCTGGAGAAGGTGGATAAACACATGCTAAATGGCAATGTGATAAGTGTTAAGAGAAATAAGTACAAGCTGTTATGGGACCAAAGAGAAAATAATCAACCTACTGAAGAAATCAGGAAAAGACACAGAAGAAACCAATATCCATACATATATTCAATGTGACTTAAGACACGAGGAAGCTCCCAAGACAGAAACATCTGGGATGGAATCAAACCTGAAACTATGGTTGCAAGCAGAGTCCAGAAGGTTTCAAAGCACACCAGTCCAACTCAAAGCAAAGTGTTGCAGAAGAGCAAAAAAATAAAATGTTCCTTGCTACTAAGTTTGAGACTAATGAAACATATATGCTAAAGAAGCTAAACCATCACATGATATAAGCATAAAGGGAGCCTTTTAAACAATATGTGGAATAAAAGTTCAAAGAGAGGCAATCACTAGGAGTTAGGCCTGTCCAGGAAAATCTTCATGAAATATTGTTGGGGAGAGGGAGCACAGGGAGGAGCATCCATATGCTGGGACAGACCAATGTCATTAACAAAAGCAGCGATTTGAACTGTGTATCGTATCTGTGGGACCACAAGGAAGTTCATGTTGGGAAGCAGTGGGGGGAGAGCTGGACGTATGAGTGAAGGCCCAATTTAGAAGTGGCTGGAACACAAGCCTAGCAGACTGGACCTTGTTCTAGACGCACAGTAGTTCCCAATACAGACTGCTGAATAGAAACACCTGGGGAGCTTTAAAAACTATATCTGTGGCTGAGGTTTACCCCATATCAAAAGTAAGAGGCTCTGGGGGGGGGGGGACAGCCTGGGCATTAAAATGTAAAAAGCACATAAGATGATTCTACTGCACAGTCCAGATTGAGAACGCTTGGGTTAGAGGCTAGAAAGGCAAGGCATGATAGATAGGGTTAAGACCCAGGCATGATTTCGGCTCCTCTTTATAAGCAGCAATTTTGACTTGATTGCCTGTTGAAGCTTATCTCCTAACCAGAGTTAAACAATCTCAGTTTTCTTAGTGTTTCTTTTCCCTTGTTGACAATACTAAGCTTTGAAAATAGGAAAGCGGGCCATCAATTTCTCTTACTGCACGGTCTGCAACTTTGGAATATTATTTCCAGGATGTCCCACAGACAACTAACTTACCAAGTAATTATTTCAATCCTATGCTGCCCTTAAATCCATGCAATGAGGTGCTTTTATATTAAGGAATGTTCTAGGCTGCATCTATATCTGGATTTTATAAAACTTCTCTTTTAATGTGTAATGCAAGACCAATGTATACAAAAGTTATGTTGCTTAGACTAGAACATGATGTGACATTAAGCATTCATTCTTTATACTGCTCCTGAGACACGATACTGTTCCTGGTTTCAGAAGTGCCATGATTACAAAGTATTTTGCTTATTTTGTAACAAATACTTTTAAAGTACTTCACAAATAAAGGGAAATAACACATGAATCCCACATGGCAACTCTGTACTATACTGTCCTGTGTAGGAGGAAAAAGTCACCAAGGTGAATAGAGTGTTACAGTCTGTAACACTTCCTTCAAAAAGTAGGTTTGTTTGCTTGCTAGGTTTTCTAAAAGAAACAAAGGTACAAATATGCTTCAGAATCCTTATTGCTCATGGAAGGGTTTATTCAAGAAATCTGTACGTTGTTTACAAGTAGCAACTCTCTTTTTATTCAAACTTAAGTTGACCAAAACTGTCTTGTTTTGTATGGTGTCAGGTCAATATATCTACCTAATCATAAAAATGGCATGAGAATATAAGTTGGAAGCTTCTATTGGGATCCCACATATAGGTTTATGCAGTCTCTTATTTCCAGATAAAGTAAATAAATTCGAAGAACCGATGTAACTATAGCGGGGACGAAGGGGGCAGTGAGAATGCGAGAACTCGACAATCACAGTGTCAAAAAGAACAAGAGTCCAGAAATATTTCCGCATAAATCTAGAACTAAATTTCAAGAGTTGGCCATTCGCTTGACCGCTCCTATTCAGAAAGGAAAAGAAAAGCTTCTAGAAAGAAGACACAACTCTCAACATAGGGGTGAGAGTTAAAAAGCAAGTCACATGAGTCTGACCAGTGGGTCCGAAGGAAATTTTGAAGGCAAGGAAAGAGGGAATGCGGAGACAGGAAAAGGTGAAGGAGGCGGGCAAAGGCCATCCGGTGTGAGCCTGAATGCCCACCTCTTTATGCAACCCGGGGCAGCGTGGACCCTCTCGCCCCGCGCGCATCTGGGGGTCGGGGCGCAGCGCAAGCCCCCCATGGGCCCGGCAGCAGGGGGCATGGGGAGCCGGGAGGTCGGCGAGAAGAGGGGTGCTCGCACCTTCCGCGCTCGCGCCCCACAAGGCTCTGCACGCAGGGGTCTCCAGGAACGAAGGCACACTTTGCGCAGCCCTCGCCTCCGGGAGCAGGGAGGGGGTGGGTGGAGCAGAGCCCGGAGCCGCCCCCCGGAGACGCCCCCGCAGCCCCGGCCCCCGCCCCCCGCCCTGGCTGTCAGCGGCCCCCTCCCGCAGTCACTCACCCGCGGGCTGCGTGGTCTCGGCCGCGGCGGCGGCGGCTGCGACCCCCGCCTGGGTCATGATCCCAAGCGGGTTCGGCAGGAGTGTCCGACCGCCCGGGCGAATCTCTCCGTCCGCGGCCGCCGCCTGCTCCTCTGGGGCTGGGGGAGCGCGGGCCCAAGCCCTCCTCTCCCCCCGCCCCGCCGCCTCTTCCTGCGGCCACCGCCGCCGCCGCCGCAGCGAGCCCGAGCCCTCAAGGCCGGAGACCCGGCGGCAGCGCGGCCTCAACTTTCCCAGCCCCCCTCCCCCCGCCCCTCCCCGCCCCTCCCCGCCCCTCCCGCGGCAGCCGCTCGACACGTGAACAGCCTACCCTAGGTGCACCGCGGTCCCACCCCTGCCACTCAGCCCACCAATCCGACGCCGGGGAGGCTGCCGTGGTAGCTAATCAGAACCCGAGACGCCGTTGCGCTATGCTAGAGGGCGGGAGGAGGTGGAGGGAAAACTGAAGAGTGAACGAGTCTCGGGCTGCCCAATGAGGAGGACCGAGGGAGCGGAGGTGTACAAGTTGGGTTGAAGGAACAGGAAATATTCTTAAGGGTAGAGTGATGAGCAGGACGGAAAGCCAGTAGGTGAATGGGAAAGAGGTGGGACTGGTTCTTTAAAGGGGACGCCTTGAGAACCTTGAAAAGGGTGTTTTAAGAAACTTCTTTGTATGTCCTCTTCTCCGGTGTGCTTTCCACGTCTTTGGTAGGAGTTTGGGAGAGGAAAAACTGACAAGGAAGAGGGCAAGGAAAGCTTACAAGGACGATTAGAGAGCTCCTCTTAGCCTAGAGAACAGGAAGGCAGAATGATGCCTCTGTAACCGGAGGTGGGGAAGAAAGACGAGAATGCCGACGTCTCCGACAGCCTTTGCACTGGAAGATTGTTGACGACCTGACGCTACTCAGATTTGTTGGTTGTGGTCATCTGTCGTTTTTCATTTGCCACAAAGACAGATTCCTGCGAACTGGGAATGACCGTGTTCAGAATTGTCCCGGGGGCCTTCTACCTGGGGGAAGAGAGTATGTAGCATTAAGAGATGGTGTTTGGAACTTCAAGCTTGAGTTCCTAGAGACCTAGATCTGGGAAGTAGAGAGCCACGGGTGGTAGAATGGAGACCAGAGGGTCCTCATAGGGGCGCCGGAACCGTGGTCTCAACTCCCTTTTCCTGGTTTCACTTGATATTTCATAACGCCTCCCCTCCCGAAACAGGTGTCCTCCACCTAGTGGTGGCGAAAGATTTCCACGCGTTACCACCACCAGGTTTGGAAATGTCCCAGATCTTACTAGTCCAGGGGCTAGACCAGGTAATTTCTAGAAGGTGCATATAGAGCATATGGCATAGTGGGAATTACTTGAGTCTGTGTACAGAGGAAGCTAACCTTGTGTTGGGGAAAACTGTGAAGTTAAAGAGTAACTGCACATTGTTTTTACAGCAGTTGAAAAGCCACGATGAAACAGAAGGTCGTTAGTGTTTCTTATACGTGATCGCACCATAAACGGTCTGGAAATTTTCTTTACATCTTACATCTCCGCATATGACGTTCTAATTAACCTCTGAATGCATTTAGCACACTCAAAGCTGCAGAGTGAGAAAGATCTTAGGATTTGGAGCCTGATAGTAATGCTAATATAGAATCTCCAAGAAATTGAATAGTAATAGCATGTCTAGCAATAGGAAATAATTTCCCACTGTGATCAGAATATAAGGTATTCTGGTTTAAAAGTTATTCTGATTAATAAATATCATACCTAGGGGATGTATGATTTTCTAAGCAACTGCAATGCCTTGAGTCTAAAGCAAAATAACACATATAGTTTTGATGGTTCAGAAAACAGACTTTGAGTTTCTTTGGATCACCACTGAAAACATGTTAATACCTTTCACACATAATTTAAAGGTGTTAAATGAGAGAAATTTCTATTTGATAAAAGGTATGAGGGAGAGGGGTAAATAAGGAATTTGGAATTAACAGATACATACTGCTATATATAAAATAAACAAGAGCCTACTAAATAGCACAAGAAATTATATTCAATATCTTGTAATAACCAATAATGGAAAAGAATCTGAAAATATATATGAAAATCATTTTGCTGTACATCTGAAACATTATAAATTAACTATACTTAAATTAAAAAATTTAAATTAAAAACTAAAACAGCGAAGTTCCTGCTGTGGCCCAAAGGGATTTGTGGCATCTCTGCAGTGCTGGGACACAGGTTTGATCACTAGCCTGGCACGGTGAGTTTAAGGTGGAGCAAAGCTGCAGCAAAGGTGGAGAGTGGAGGGATCTGATCCCTGGCCCCGGAACTCCATATGTGGTGGGGGTGGGGGTGGGGTGCTAAAAAAAGAAAAAAATCAACAACAACAACAGAAAGGTCTGGATGTTAGCTTTTAAAATTCGTCTTCATTCCTGGAGTTCCCGTCGTGGCTCAGTGGTTAACGAGTCCGACTAGAAACCACGAGGTTGCACGTTTGATCCCTGGCCTTGCTCAGTGGGTTAAGGATCCGGCTTTGCCGTGAGCTGTGGTGTAGGTTGCAGATGTGGCTCGGATCCCACATTGCTGTGGCTGTGGTGTAGGCCAGCAGTTACAGTTCCTGTTAGACCCCTAGCCTGGGAACCTCCACATGCCGTGGGTGCGGCCCTAGATAAGGCAAAAAGACAAAAAAATAAATATAAAAAATAAATAAAATTCATCTTCATTCCTTACTGAAGCCCAAATCCCAACCACAGATAGATCTTTTCATTGACTTTGTCTATTCGGCATTGGTTTACTGCTCTAAATATGAGAGAATGATATCAAACAATTGCACCAGACCCATTTCAGACTAGCTGACTAATGATAAAATATGGTGGCCAAGTGAAACTGGTCTCCCTGCCTCCAGGCCAAGTTCATTTTTCACAAGGCTCAAGTAAACCTAATTTTCACCCACGTACTTAAGATCCTTCAGTGGTTCCAAAAGACTGTGCATGACTTACAAACCCCTTGCTTGTATACCCAGTTCCATTTCCTGACAGCTCTTTTTTCCTATTCCTGGGGGTGAATGACTAGAGGAGTGGGCCACTGACAGCCAGGTTGAGAGTGTCCAAGAGTGGCAGAGCCTGGCCCAGAGCTGCAGAGTCACCTCTGGGTTCTAGACAATGCACCCCCCTCCCTGCTGCCAAAGGCAAGGGCTGTACAGAGTGTGCCTCCTTCCTGGGGACCTCTGCATCTGGAGTCTGATGGGGTACAAGCGCAGGAGGTGCAAGCATCCCTCTCTTTCTCAACCGGAAGTCCAGCCAGGCCCCTCTTACTGGGGGGGTGGGGCACGTGGGGGCTCAGGCTGTGCCCCAGCTTCCAGATTTGAGCAGGATGAGAGAGGTTCCACGCTTGTGTTTTCTTTTCAGATTTCAGAAATGAATGGTGGTACAAATGTTTGTAGTATTTTGCATTTTACATCAATAAATATGTGAATTCCAGATGTTCTGTATAATTGCCTACCCTTGATATTGTCAGCCTTTTAAGTTCTAGCCCTTATAGTGGATGTGAAGTAGTTTCTTGAGATTTTTTTTTTTGCTTTTTAGCGCTGCACGTGCGGCATTTGGAAGTTCCCAGGCTAGGGCTTGAATAGGAGGTTTAGCTGCCAGCCTATGCCACAGCCACAGCAAACCAGATCTGAGCCACGTCTGTGACCTATACCACAGCTCACGGCAATGCCGAATCCTTCACCCACCAAGAGAGGCCAGGGATCGAACCTGTGTCCTCATGAGTACTTACTAGTCAGAGTCATTTCCGCTGAGCCACAACGAGAACTCCTAGCCCATTTTAAAAGTAGAATGCTCATCTTATATTGAGTTGTAAAAGCTTTTTATACCTTTTGGATAAAAGTTCTTTCTCAGATATATGTTATGCAAATATCTTCACCAAGTCTGTATCTTAGGGGAAAAAAGACCAAAATTGCTTTCTTGGAGTATCAATGATCTTCAATAAACTGAACATATTTAAAATGTACAATGTGGAGTTCCTGTCATGGCTCAGCGGAAACGAAATCTGACTAGTATCCATGAGGATGTGAGTTCAATCCCTGGCCTTGTTCAGTGTGTTAAGGATCTGGCGGTACCTGTAAGCTGTGGTGTAGATCACAGCCTCAGCTTGGATCCCATGTTGTTGTGGCTGTGGTGTAGGCTGGCAGCTGCAGCTCTGATTCGACCCCTTAGCCTGGAACCTCCATGTGTTGGGGGTGTGGCCCTAAAAATGCCAAAAAGTTTAAAAAATTAAATAAAACGTACAACGTGGAACCATCTAAAATCAAAAATGAACTTACCTATTCTGCACTCAGTTTTCCTCATCCTCTTTATGCACTCCTTCCTCTTGCTCTCATCGTCCTCCAGGAGACCACTATTTTGCTTTCTGTCACTACACATTCGTTTTTTCTAGAATTATATATAAATGGAGTCAATTTATACTTTGTGTGTGTGTGTGTGTGTGTGTGTTCTTTCATTCAGAATGCTTTTTTTGAGATTCATCCACTTTGCTGTATTAATAATTCATTAGCTTTTGTTGCTAAGCAGTATTAAATCATATGGGTATATCATATATATTCACAAAGGTGGACAATTGGATTTTTTGCAGTTTGTTTTTCTTCTTGGGTTTTTGTTGTTTGTTTTAGTTTGGTTTTGTTTTTAAATGACTGCCCTGTGGCATATGGAATTCCCAGCCAGGGAGCGAAGCCCAGCTGAAGTTGTGTGACAACGCTGGATGCTTAACCTACTGCTCCAGGCCCAGGATCAAACCTATCTCCCTGCCGCTGTAGAGACACCCTCGTTCTTGTTTTGCCACAATGGGAATTCCTGTTTGCTGTTTTTGACTAGTAAAAATAAAGATACCGGAACATTTGTGTACCAAATTTTGTATGCTTTAATTTTCCTTGGTTAAAATTGGGTAAATATCCAAGTTGGATATGGGTAAATATCCGACTCATGGAATACTAGTTAGGTTTGTAACCCACTGAGCCACAATGGGAACTTCCTAGATCCATGGTACATTTATTTATTTTTAGGGCCGCACCCCAGGCATATGGAGGTTCCCAGGCTAGGGGTCAAATCCGAACTGCAGCTGTCAGCCTACGCCAGAGCCAGAGCAACACCAGATGGGAGCCGTGTCTGAGACCTACACCACAGCTCACTGGCAATGCCGGAACTTGAACCCACCCAGGGAGGCCAGGGATCCAACCCGCCTCCTCATGGATACTAGTTGGGTTTGTTAACCGCTGAGCCATGACGGTAATTCCCATGGTATATTTTAAATTAATTGTTGTATATTGTGGAAGTATGGATCGAAAATTCTTTTGTACTGGGAAATGCAATTTTTCAGGCACCAACTGTAAAGACCATCCCTCCTCCACTGAGTTGTCTTTGTACCTTGGGCAAAAATCAATCGACTACATATGTGCAATTGTTATTTCTGGACTCTATTCTGTTCCACTGATCTATTTGTTGATCTTAACACCAATAACACCCTGTTTTGATCACTGAAGCTTTTATATGTCTTGAAGTCAGGTAGTGTAAGTCCTTCAATTTTCTTTCTTTCTTTTTAAATAGTGTTATTCTCGATCCTTTGCATATCCATATAGACTTAAGCTTGGCAAGCCTTTTAAAAAAGGCTGATAAATTTTTGACTAATAAATTTTTGACTAGAATTTATAATTCACTTTGGGGAGAAATTACAACTTAATATTGAATCTTTGGATTCATGATTGCATTCTCTCCAGTATTTGGATCTTTAACTGCTGAAGAGGGTGTGGTGAAAAGGGAACCCTCCTACACTGTTGGTGGGGATGTGAATTGGTACAACCACATGGAAAACAGCATGGAGGTTTCTCAAAAAACTAAAATTAGAAATATCATATGATCCAACAATCCCCCTCCTGGGCATCTATCTAGAGAAAAACATAATTTGAAAATACACATGCAGGGAGTTTCCACTGTGGCTCAGTGGCTTAAGAATCTGACTAGTATCCATGAGGATGTGGGTTCAACCCCTGGCCTTACTCAGGGGGTTAAGGATCTGGTGTTGCCACAAGTCTTGGCGTAGGTTGCAGATGTGGCTCAGACCTGGTGTTGCTGTGGCTGTGGCATAGGCTGGCAGCTTCAGCTCCCATCAGAACACTAGCCTGGAAACTTCCATATGCTGCAGGGGCAGCCCTAAACAGAAAAAGAGAGAGAGAGGGAGAAGATACATGCACTCTAATGTTCAATGCAGCACTATTTACAATAGCCAAGACCTATAAGCAACCTAAATGGACAGAGGAATAGGTAAAGAAGATGCAGTACATAAATACAATGGAATATTACTCGGCCATAAGAATGAAATAATTCTATTTGCAGCAACATGGATGGACCTAGAGATTATCATAGTAAGTGAAGTCAGATAAAGACAAGCATCATATAAGATCACATATGTGGAATCTTAAAAAAGGACACAGATGAACTCATTTGCAGAACAGAAACAAACTTATAGACTTGCGAAAACAAAACTGTCCTAAAGGAGACAGTTTGGGGGATGGATGGATTCACAATTGGGATTGGCACTTATAGGCACACTGTGGTATATGGAATGACTGGAACTGCTGCATAGCACAGGGAACTCTACCCAATATTCTGTGATAATCTACATGGGAAAATAAACTGAAAAAGAATAGATGTGTGTTACACACACACACACATATCTGAATTGCTTTGTTATATAGAAATTACAACATTGTAAGTCAACTATACTTCAATTTTTTTTTTTCTCTTAGGAGTGTATTACAGCTTTCTCTATACAGGTCTTGCATATATTTTGCTAAATTTTTCCCTAGATACCACATATATTTATGCTATTGTAAATGTCATCTAATTTAAATTTCTAATTTTAATAGCTGGAAATACAATTGACATCCTGCAGCCTTACTACACGCACTTATTAGTTCTAGTACTTTCATTATGTTATCTGTAAATAAAGACCATTTTCTTTCTTTCTATCCAGTCTGCATGCTTATTATTTTCTTGTCTTATTGGCTTCCAGTGCAATACTGTATAGATGTGGTGAGAGCAGTTACTCTTACTTTCTTCTCAATCTTGCCAATAAAGCATCCGGTTTTTTACTAAGTATAATAGCAGCTGTAGGCTTTTTATAGATGCCCATTCCAAATTAAGTTCCTTTATATTCCTGTCATTAAAGTTTTTTTTTTCCTTTTCTGTCTTTTGTCTTTTTAGGGTCAGGCTACGGGTCAAATCAGAGCTGTATTTGCCGGCCTACACAACCACAGCCACGTGGGATCTGAGCCAAGTCTGCAACCTACACCTCAGCTCACGGCAATGCCAGATCCTTAAGCCACTGAGCAAGGTCAGGGATCGAACCTGCATCCTTATGGATAACAGTTGGGTTTGTTAACCATTGAGCCACAATCGGAACTCCTGACATTGAAGTTTTTAATCATCAATGTGTATTGATCTAATGAAATAATTATAAAGAAAACTTGTCTACTGCTTTCTTGTAATGTCTTTATCTGATTTTGGTGCCAGTATAACGTTCTCCTGTGTCATGTAATATTTTTTCTCTAATTTCTTGAAGAGTACAGAATTGATATTATTTGCTCCTTAAATAGAGAAGCCATTTGGGATTGAAATTTTCTTTATGGGAAGGATTTTGACTACAAATTCAATTTCTTTCCTACATATAAGTCAATTCAAGTCACCTATTCCTTTTTTTTTACTTTTTTTGGTGGCGGATTTATTAACATATAATTCACATACATATAATTCACCCATTATGGCTGAATACTGTTTATCCACTCATCGGTGTGAATATTTGGGATGCATCTACTCTATGGTTATTATGGATAACACCGCTATGAACACTTGTACAAGTTTTTGTGTGGATGTTTTCTCTTGAAATTGCTGAGTCATATTGTGACTCTTATGTTTACCCTTTTGAAGAACTGCTAGACTATTTCTTTTTTGGTGACCCGAGTGACTTAGGCCTTTCAAAAATGTGTCCATGTCACTTTAATTGGTCGGACTTACTGAATAAATCTGTCTGCAATATTCCTTTATCATCTTATTGTAAGTGCCAAAGTGATGTCCTCTTTCGTTACTGATGTCAGTAATCTGTGTCTCCTCTGTAGCAGGTCAGAGGAGTCAGTGTGGATAGAGGAGAGGTCTATCAATTTTATTTTTTCAAAGAAATTGCTTTTGGTTTCATTTAATATTTCTATTCTTACTGGTTTCAATTTTATGGTTTTGCTATTATTTCCTTCCTTCAGCTTACTTTTAGGTTTAACTGGCTCTTCTTTCTCTAGTTTCCTAAGGTAAAAACTTAGATCTTTGACTCAAGATCTCATATACAAGCAACAAGGATTTACTGCCTAGGAAAGGGACCAATATTCAGTATCTTGTAATAACCTGTAATGGAAAATAATCTGAAATATATAACTATCACTTTGCTATGCACCTGAAATATTATAAATCATCTGTACTTCAAGGGGAAAGAAAGATCTCATATATACATTTAATGTTAAAAAAGTATCTTTTAAGCATTTTAGCTTAATCTAACAGCTTTGGTTTAATCCCTCGGCCATAATGCTATCTGTAGCGACATGGATGCTATCTGTAGCAACATGGATGGACCTAGCTAGAGATTATCATACTAAGTGAAATAAGTCAGAAAGAGAAAGATAAATACCATGATATAACTTATACGCAGAATCTAAAAATATGGCACAAATGAACCTATCTCAGAACAGAAACAGCCTCACAACATAGAGAACAGACTTGTGGTTGCCATAATATAAAAAATATACACACAAAAAAATGCATGTGTATATATACGTATGTCTGATTCACTTTGCTGTACAGCAGAAATTGGCTCATTGTAAATCAACTATAATTTTTATTTATTTAGTCTTTTCTAGTGCTGCACCCGCGGCATATGAAGGTTCCCAGGCTAGGGGTCTAACTGGGGCTGTAGCCGCTGGCTGACGCCACAGCCCATGGCAACACCGGATCCTTAACCCACTGAGAGATGCCAGGGATCGAACCCGCAACCTCATCGTTAAAATATACTGAGATATATTTTAACCTTCCCCTCATTACTCAGATTTTGGTTGCTTCCAGCTATTTATTGTGAACATTATTGTACAAGTGGCAACCCCAGACCAACTCCTTAACTGTGAACTTGAGAGAAAATCACCTTCTCTAAGCCTGTTTTCTTAAACTGTAAAATAAAGTTCCTACCAGACTGTTTCATGAATTAAATAACTTGTATAAAACATCAATCATAGTGTCCGCTGCATGGAAACTTTTCAATATGTTATATAATAATGAACAAATCCAATACAAGACCTCAGAGTTAGGTCTCCTGGTACACAAAATTCTCATCACTTAGGGAAAACTAAAGCCATACTTCTGTAAATTACCTTTTTAAAAGTTCCCTTTCCATTAACTACATTTCCTTTCTCTTAGACGAGTTCTTTAAACAGTCTTAATACACACTTGTAATTGTTAAATCTGATCTATTTTTTATTTGTGATTTTTGTAACTTTCCAGGAGGACATGCTGATAGGCTGTTAAAAACTACTTTGCAGATTTTTATAGGCATTATATATTCTTTACATCCACAATTCTGGCATATCACTTTATCTTTTCCATTAATTGACTAAGTTTCAAACATATTTTGTATAAGTTATAGCTTTTACTAAATTAATCTCTCCTTTGTGATCATTATAAATGGGTCAGTTTTCCATGATCTAGTGGGTGAGTGTTGACAGTATGCTCCTGATACTTGTGTCTACCTTTTATTAAATTTAGTTGGTTCTGTACTGAAATGTTGCTGATATATCTTTTCAGTTCTGAAGTTTTACAGTGATTATCTTTTTCTCACCCTTCTCCTAGGTATAAAAAGAACAGTATTAACAATAATAATTCATTTTGTATTGAGAATGAAAATAAAAAATGACTTTTTTTTTCTCCAAAATTCTGTAAAATGTATTAGACCTTCCACTCCAACACAGTACTCGTAGCAATTGAGGTACTATGTTTGTTCCCTGTTAAGATCACCAGGGTAGGGCCATGCCCATTTCTTTCACTTCTGTATTATCAGTGCCTGAGTCACTGTGGGTACATCCTTTGACCAAATCTGTACTAAGTCCTACATGTTACAAGAATTAAAACAAACGAACAAAAACAAACAAACAAAAAACCCTTGACGGTCTGGCAATAACGCAATTTTCAATTACACCTACATTGAAAAATCTGACTCATGTCCTTTTTTCCAATATGGTTATGTTGCTTGGCTGTATCTTAAACTAGGACTAAATTCCTGTACTATAGCAGTAGAAAGAAGTCCAACTTAGGACTCTGCCATATGATTTATTCCCTGAAAAATTATCATAGATTCACCACTCCTACTCTTCGCAGTACCCAGCTTGCCAGGAATCTTCAAATCGCACAACTAGAAAAGCACCAACCTGGGAGACAGATTAGTACACAAGCCCACTCAGCTGAAAACTCAACAGAGCGGAACTTTTAGACCCACCCTCTACTTTTCAACATTCTGAGTGTAGAGCGCAGTGCTTTCTAACCCTCTTTGAGGAAATTAAGCCCTTCAAAGATTAAGATTTATAAAATCTTTCCAACTTTCCTGCCTTAGTTGTCAACAAACCCAACATTTTCTCCAAGCATAACATAGTAGCCAGGTCCCTTGATCTACCTCCAAGTCTAAATAATCTCCACATACTCCCCTCTCTCACACTGCTAATAGGCAAAGGGCTGGTCTGTGTGACCAATGAAATATGGCAGAATAAATACGTCACTCTTTTTTTTTGTCTTTTTGCCGTATCAAGGGCCACACCCACGGCATATGGAGGTTCCCAGGCTAGGGGGTCTAACAGGAGCTGTAGCTGCCGGCCTTCGCCACAGCCACAGCAGCGCGGGATCCAAGCTGCGTCTGCAACCTTCACCACAGCTCACGGCAACGCCGGATCCTTAACCCACTGAGCAAGACCAGGGATCGAACCCGCAACCTCATGGTTCTTAGTCAGATTCGTTAACCACTGAGCCACGAAGGGAACTCCTAAATATGTCACTCTTTATGGTAGTTCATCCAAGAATATGGCTTCTGCTTTTTCCTTTTTAGAGCTGCACCTGTAGCTATGTAAGTTCCCAGGCTGGGGTGGAATCACAGATGCCAGTCTAGGTCACAGCCACATGGCATTTGAGTCTCACCTGCAACCTATACCACAACTCACTGCAACACTAGATCCCTGACCCACTGAGCCAGGTAAGGGATCAAACTCATATCCTCATGGATACTAGTCAATTCATTTCTGCTGCACCACAAAGCTAACTCTGGCTTTTGCTCACTCTTTTGAATCACTTGCTCTGGGGCAAGCCAGCTGCCAGCTGTCACTCAGGCAGCTCTGGAGACATTCACGTAGCAAGGAACTGAATCCCTCCAACAACCAACTGAATCAGCCATCTCAAGAATGACTCCTCTAGCCCTAGCCAAGCCTTCAAGATGATGCAGCCCTGGCTGACAGTACTGTAACCTGATGATGCCAGAACCACCCAACTAAGCTGCCCTTGAATTCCTGACTCAAAAACCACGGTTGTTGTTTTGTTTCTACATTTTTGAATGATGTATTTTAAGACACATCTGGCAAAGATCATCACCTATTGTTTCCTGAATGGGAAAAGCAAAATTTTAACACTTTTGGCTAAAAATTGGGTTAATTTTGTCAAAGACAAAATTCTAAATTCATTTTGTTAGGTACTTAGAAAAAAAAAGCTTAAAATCAACTCCCAGCTCACTCAACTAAATTCCTTCCTACTAATAAAAAGAAAACTGAATAAACATCATCTGTCATCAATGCACAATGCTAATTAGATCACACCCTGAAGTATCAGATGTTTTAAAACAAACCGCATTCAAAATACAGTAGCAGTAACACAGCTCTTCAGATGTTATTTTTTCTCTCACTGGGACTGAGCTGCAGATACCAGGCAGTGTTTCTACCAGTTTCCAAAAGGTCTGTCTAAATTAGGAGGCCTTGATTATACTTGGCCTGTTTTAATTAGTTTTGTCAGATCTTAAAGAAATGTGAAAGTACATAGAACAGTATGGGCAACAGTAAACAACGACTACATATAGCTGCTGATACACAATGCATTTACATCTCTTTGACATTTATCAGACATCACAGATTACTACCGGAACATCACATAAGTTTATTTCAGATGTAACAGCAATGTTAAAATCAACAAGTTTAAATCTTAACTGCACCAAATAAACTTAGCCATTTAAGTATTTTTAAAGTTATTCCCTCGAAAAAAATGAGGGAGCTTTTCTTTTCCACCCCACATACCGGTTTTTCACTAGTTCTATTTCTGGAGGACTTTCAATTGATAAGTAAACTGTTTTAAAGATATTTCAGAACTTCTTTCCCCAAATGAAAATTAATCTGGACAAATTATATATTTTGCATAGATTTCTCTGCAGATTCTTTCCTTTAGAACCTAAATGCAATTACCGTACAGTGTAATTTTAACCAATTTGCCCCACGGAAAAAAATGTCCTCAAAAATATGGTGGGTATATCTTGTGCCCAAATTCTACCTCTTCTACATCCACCTCCTCCATAAATGGATGGAATTATTTAATATAAGTTTGATGTAGGACAATCCACCCTTTACAAACATTTACAATGCAGGTTAAAGTCAATGACTAGTGTGGAAAAAGAAACACTAAGGTGATAGGGAGCCTACACACTCAATTCGAAATTTAATATTTTCTCCTCCATAAATAATATGTACTTAATTGTCATGAGGCAGCTATTCGGTTTTCAATAACCACATTTAGGGATACATTCATAGGACTGATTAGATAGTCCAGGTGAAATGGTTATACAAATAGAGGCAGTGTCATCTCACAAAACTCATTTACAATATCAAAATCTATTTTGATATCTGAAGTTTACAAAAAGGCTGAATTCCTCAAACTATGCCTTCCGCAACTCAAGCACTTTTCTCTTAGCAAGAGCAAGCTGAAGCTTATTAGTGACGGTAAAGGTGCTTAATACTAAACTTTTCTTCTAAGCATAGACTTGGATTGCTTAAGAAAATGATAGCCAAGAAACCAGCATGGTCTTTCTACATTTTTACTACCTTAAAGATTAGAACCCTATAAACTCATTCATCAACTATCTTCCTTTTCTATATTATTCTTGGCACTCAACTAAGACTGTTGAAGTCTACTGTACCTTGTATTTTCACATTCTCAAAACAGGAACTTAATAAGATGTGCATAAACAGTGTGTAAAATAATTTTGTCATTCAACATATCTGGAGAGATGACTTTTACGCCAGAATTTACATGAGGATAAATATTATGAATCAACCTTCCTTTTCAAGTCAAATGACAGAAAATTCAAGCTCTGTACATTGTTTTTAAGTCTAATGAAAACATTTCTTGGGCCACCAGTACTGGCAATTTAGAAAAATTTTAATATTGGAGATGGGACTATGGAGGAAAAAAATGAACATTTCAGATGTCTCCTATCTTACAAAAAGTTATCAACCTGTCAAAGCCACTCTCTATGTGCCAGAAAATGATCTGGCAGAAACCAGTCCTATCAGTAGAGGAGGTCACAATGACATTTGCATTCTACTTTTCGAAGAATAGAAGCAATATGTTTAACAATTTTCCCTCCCCCAAATCCTTAAACTCATTATCACAGGCACAGAATATAAGCAAATCTGGGATGTCCTCCAACAGATCAGCAATAGCACAGCTATGTTATTTTCAAAAATACTGTCTAGATATTCTTCCCTATAAAAATCAAATGCTCAGTGGCCACCCTTCTAATAGCCCGCATTAGCTGACATTAAATGCATTTATTGTGCCACAATTTCATTTATGTGTTCTTTAAGTATTTTTTAATGTGTCCAAGAGTCAACATTTGCTTCAGGTTTTTAGGGGCATTGACCTATAAGGACATCAGCTTCATTTTTAAGGTTAAACTAACTATTGTGGGTTTACTGAAGAAAAAAGACAGGAGAAAAAAAAATCACAACAAACCTCTTTAGGTCAGTTAAAGGCCATATCTCTAGCTGGGATATTAACAAAAATTAATCTCACCAGCCCACACTCTAAAAGTTAATGCCACTAATAACAATCAACAGCAGGAAAAAATAAACCTGCTAACAACCAGCCCACTCATTAGCAAAAAAGCATTTTAACTCAAATACGAGACCAAAGTATATATAACACTACCTACTCAAACTGTCCTACCCACCCTCAGCCACCAGCGAGGAAGGAAGAAATAACTGCTTTACAGAACAAAATAAGCTTAGTATTTCTTACAAGGATAACAATGGTCCAATTCCTGAGATAATACTCAGAAGGACAAAAGATGGAGTGAAGGCAATGTATAGGGATTAGTATCCCACAAAGTCTTGAAAAACTCAAAAAGTACCACAAACACATAAAACTTGTCTATGAATTAGAGAACAAGATATTGCTGCTGCTTCTTTTTGTCTTTTGAAATATACAGTATTTGTAGGCTCTGCCCTTCAATGTGAAAGCAGGATACTATTAAAAAAAAAAAAGCTAACAAAATATTGAAATTGACACCCAAATTTCTGGGACCAAATATCTTAACTGTGAAACTAAACAGATCTATACCTTTTCCTTCCTACAATCAAACCACCTTGCAAAAATAAAAAACACTAAAACCCAAACATGATTAATAAGTCCTTAAAAGTTAAAAATTTTAGAGGAAAAAGAAGCTTTGAAAGGAAGAAAAACAAAACAAGGAAGGAGGAAAGCTTTAAAAGAAATGGGGGGGGGGGAATCAATGGGCCTCTCTTTTATTTGGCGACAAGCAAGTGCAAGAAAGTTCATCTGCAATTTGTTCAGTTGTCTGTCTTTTGAACATCTGCGTTCTGGCCAGAAGGGACTTTGAGGTTTTTCTGCAGCACATGAGCATCTGCGGGCTCTATCCTCTTATAGTAGTTCTTCTTTGTCTCAATAATCTCAAAGCCAAACTTCCTGTAGAAATCAATTGCAGATTCATTGCTGATCTGGACATGCCTGAGATATAAGAGGGTATCAGGAAAAAAAAAATTAAGATTCCATCAGCTTTTATGTGTCCCCCACAGATGCTCCAAATTGGTTAGAGCTGGAATACTGCAGACATTTGTTAGATTCTCTTTACAGTTACTAATTACTAGTAATCAACAAAGATTAGGTATTCATTTCAGAGAAACTCCTGATGACAAATTTATACTTCTAACCTAACTCTAATCTAACTTGTTTGCAAAACAGCTAGATGAGATTAGGTAATGTGGGGTAGGGGTTGGGGGTGGATAGAGGATAGTATTTACTCTTAAAATCAGCAAAGGTTAAAATACCTTCACTATCTATAAAACATTTCTTATTACAAGGGAAGAAAAGATTCCTGAAATTAAAAGTTGGTAAATATATCATGATCATTCAAAGATCAAAAAACATATAGAGGAACTCTCTTGTGGTCCAGCAGGTTAACGATCAGGTACTATCACTGAAACAGCTTGCACTAAGTATTTGGAATTTCTGCTGTGGTGCAGTGGGTTAAGAATCCAAATGCAGTGGCTTGGGTCGCTGCAGAGGTGCAGGTTCAATCCCTGGCCTGGTGCAGTGTGTTAAAGGATCCAGCATCACCACAGCTGCAGCTTGGATTCAATCCCTGGCCTGGAAACTTCCATATGCCATGGGTGCAGGCATAAAAAATGTTTTAAATAAAAAAATAAAACACAACAGAAACAAAAACTAAGGTCTCAAAAATGCCTGAATATATCTCTGATTAATAAAAAAAAAAGCTAGATTTTGAAAATAATTTGTTCTTTGTCTTCAAAATAGTATTACATAATTTAATCTTTCCCACTGCCAAAGTGAAATGCAAATAATCTTATTAATCCTTGTATTATAAAGTTCCGTAGTTCTTAGCCTTGGCTCTGAGGACTCTTAAAATCAAAGTATAAATCAGCTAGGTACTCTCCGATTTTGATTATTAAATTCTAGTACTAATGAGCATGTCACTGGGCCTTGAACAAAACTCAGAGTACAAACAGATGGCATGAGAAACGTTAATATTAATGATATTAATTTCTTAAATTCTTAAGACCTGTGTTTTAATCTTGGTTTCACATCTTTGACTTTGGAGCTCCCATTCCAATGTAATGAAGGAAGAAACAAGAACGTTTTCAGATTCAAAACAAACTTCACAACTATTACTTCCATGGTATTTCCAAAAGACAATAAATGACAAGATTTTAAATTTTCTAATAAAGATTTCTATTGCCAATTTATTAAATTCTTTAGATAACATTTAGTGACTTTACTTACAGATAGATGTTGTCAAAAGTGCCATCTTTTTCACAGATGTTCAAGACATGATTTAACATTTTAGTTCCTATTAACAAGAAAAATAACAAATAAGTAATCTCATAAAAATAAATCTTTAAATTATACATCTTATTGAGTCCTAACAGAATTTGAGGTAAACACTAAATATCCTGATTTTCCAAAATTTTGTTCTCTCTACACTATCATGTTTAAAAAACCATTAGCATAAAATCAGTCTTCATATATAGCCCTTACAGGGAGAAGAAAAACAAAAAAAGTAACAGGGATATTAATAACAAATCCATACACTGCTTTCAACTGTATTATGCCAATAGGTAAATAGCCCTTCTTCACCTTACTTTCTATAACTCGGTAACCTTTTCCCAGTATTCCTAGAAGAAATAGTTTGACTTACTGGGTCAGGAACAGTAACAATGCTTATTTAAAGAAGACAAAAACCACAAGTAATTTTACCTATTCCTAGCCTTCGGTATGGTGCCAGACATCCTAGTGTCATGATGTAAAGTCTCTTCTGATTCTGTGAATGATCCACCCTACAGCACACCGCACCTACTGCAATATCATTGAAATAGGCTGCCGTGGAAAATATAAAGATACAACGTTTAAGACAGAATAACACATTTTATTGAATCTTCCCCTCCCCTTACACAAGGACTAAACTGCTGCTATACATCACTAAATTTCATTAAATTTTAAAATTAGCATCTCTTGAGTATCACAGCCTCAAAAACATCCGATACCTTCTTGGAGTTCCTGCTGTGGCACAGTGAGATCAGCTGTATCTCTGCAGCACCAGAATGCAGGTTTGATCCCAGCCTGGTACAGTTGGTTAAAGGATCTGGTGTTGCTGCATATGCAGCTCAGATCTGATCCCTGGTCTGGGAACTTCATATGCCATGGGGCAGCCAAAAGGAAAAAAACAAAAACCCCCACAAAAACCAAACCAATACAAAACATCCTATACCTTCTTAAGAATTTAAGGCCCTTCTTGAGTAAAGCTAAATATGTGAAAACACAGGCAAATCCTAAATTAAAAAAGCTATTTAGCATTTCCTTTTAAAATTCAAGTCTTTTATCTCTACTTTTTTTCAGAACCTGGATCATCCCCATTTCCTCACTTGTAAAACAAAGAAATTAAATCAGTCAACTTTTTCTTTCTGCCCTCATCTTAAAAACTGGGGCTCAAGAACATGAATAAACAAAAGGGAAGAAGAAAAACCATATCATGGATTAAGGATCTGGCATTGTCACTGCAGGGGCATGGGTTGGATCCCTACCCTAGGAACTTTCATAAGCTGTGGGTGCAGCCAAAAGAAAAGAAAAGAAAAACTGTATCATACCAAGTTTTGCCAGCTCGCCAACCTCCAGCACATCCTTGTAGAACTTGTCATTGTAGCTGACTGGAAAGATGACCTGGTTTAATCTCTTCAACTGTTTAATATTGTGTGGTGTCACATCTCCCAGCTCAATCCGGCTACTGGAACAAACCAAAATGTACTCAATAAAATATAATTAGCTTCATCTGTTAAGATGGACATATTAAAAGCATATCAAGTCTTTTTTAGATGACTGATAAATCCGTCTTTCCTAAGTGACCTTATATTCCTATGAAGTTCACCATTTTTAAGCAGATTTTTGCCATTCCATCTAGATCCCAACTCTAGCTTTCATACAACTGTATACATTTGGAGTATACAATTATAATGTATAAATACAATAAATAACAATTCCTAAAAAGGCCTGAATAATATTCTACATAAATGCCAAAATTTTCAGGAAAATTTAAAGACATTTATTACTGCGCAAAAAGATGAATCATACCTTATATCTAATTGGCAAAGGGGTGGCAAGTAAGATTTTTACACTCTGCTGACAAGGATGTACATAGAGTATCTATGGAAGACAATCTAGTTACTGGGTACTAAAAGCCTAAAAAATATACTTTCTTTGTCCAAGTAACCCTATTCTAGGAATTTATTAGTAATCTAAATGTGCAAAAACCATGCATATTCTGTTCATTTGAAGTAGGAGCCACATACATCAGAGCTGCAAGGGGTGGTACTCACAATCCAGATTCCTGGATCCCAACCTACACCTTCAGTAGTACTGCTAAGAAAGCAAAGTTAATCAAAACAATTGGTTCTATGAGAAAAGGGATAACCAGTGAAAAGTTTCAGACTCATAGTAATAAAGTTGTTTTGTTTATAGCACAGGCAACAAAAGAAATTTTTTTTTAATGGTCTCACCCATAGCATATGAAAGTTTCTGGGCCAGGGACTGAATCTGAACTGGAGCTGTGGCAATGTCAGATCCTTTATCCCACTCCAATGGGCCAAAGATGGAACCAGTGTCGCCACAGAGAAAACACTGGATCTTAACCTGCTATGGCACAGTGGGAATTCCCAAAAGAAATTTCTTTCTCTCCCTCTCCGTCTTAAATATTCTTTCATATGGAGTTGCTAGGCCAGGGATCACACAGCTGTGGCAATGCCAGATCCTTAACCCACTGTGCCTGGCTTGGTATTGGACATGTGTCCCAATGCTCCAGAGACACCACTGATCCCATTGTGCCACGGTGGGAATTCCCAAAAGAAATTTTCAATAGCTCAAACAAAACTCACTACCATAATCTCGAATCCATATATGTATGTGTAACCGGGTCACCATGCTATGCAGCTGAGAAACTGACAGAAATCTGTAAACCAGCTATAACGGAAAAATAAGAGGAGGAGAAAAAAAAAAAACTCACTACCATAATCTAAAGGTTGATCAATAGCGACAAGACAAAACCGAATAGCATTTACACCATTTTTCTTCTATTACTACCAACACTATTACTAGTAGAGTTGTTCATATACATTATTTGCCTTCTTAAAAATCTTAACAGTGGGTGATAAACAGATAAACAGTGGGTGAGTGTCAAATCAAAATAAAAATGAGTTAAAAATAAAAATAATCTCATGCCAACCAAGCAGCTAGAAAATAATATAGATCCATCACCACTAGGTAATGAAGGTCCTACTACTAGGTACTAGCTTATAATGGCACTAAATGCAGGGAAATGCAAACAATGCACCCTATTTAATCATTTACATCTCTGCAGGTGGATTTTGAAACTCTCTCTTGGAGAAGTGACTAAGGTTAATCATCACACTTCTATAATGGTAATAAAAGAGGGAAAGAAAAAAGAAAACATCTGAGTATCCACTAAAAGGGGATCGGTTAATTAAATAAAGCATGATATTTATATTATTAGCACAGAAAGATGTTGATATATTGTTTCGGGGGGAGCATATATACATACATATATACCTCCAACTTTTGTTAACATAAAGAAAAATGTTTAGAGATTTCACATTTAAGTGACACTGTGTAGTATATGTCTTTCTTTATCTGGCTCTTTTACTTAGCATTAAGCCACTCTTTAATTTAGTAGTGCACCACAAACTGGGTGCAGTAATTTATTTTAAATATAAGACAGTTTTATTATATTGGTTATATTTAGAACACACCATTTAAAAATTACTCCAGTACACTCAAAGCCAGTCCGTATTTTAAGAGTGACTGAAAAAATTATAAGAAACTAATAGTAAACAACAATACAGGAAAACTTCAGAATCTAGGAAGTCGCTTCTAAATTATAAGTGAAAGAACTTGAGTTTTCAAAAGTTTAAGAATAATTTCTGGGTAATTACCATGCTTTAAGTATATTTATAATTTTTAAAAGGATAATAACCAGGTATTTTGTGACTTCATAAAAAAGGAAAAATTGGTCATGGTGCGACGTAGTAGATTGAAACTAGTAAAAAAAAAAATACATATTAAAAAAAAGTCTATCATCATAGAAATTAGATGTATACAGTCTTCCAATATTCCATATACATATATAAAGATATACTTCAAAACAGAATTAGAATATTATGAATACTGTTTGGTAGTCATTTAAGAAATTAATTAATCAAGTTTAATAACAGCCTGTCATGTTAGAAATAGAATTTCAAAATGTCCACTAACTATAGTTTTGTCAGCAAAACTGACCTTCAAATAGTTTAACTCTCATAAACATATGTCTGATTGAAATGGAGCACTTCTGTAATCCTGATCACTTAGCTCCAAATTATTTTAAGATGTGGGTATTCTAAATATAGCAGGGTAATATCATCAACTTGTAAATATAATTCAGCAAAGAACGTGCAGTATCAAAGGCATAAATATAAAGTTATGTAGAAGAGTTAAGTAAATCAACTTGACTATCAACAACCAAAAAGTATTTAGAAATTAAAAGAATTTTCTAAATTAAAAGTTAAAAGAACATGATTAGAAAATTATAGATCTTAAGAATTCTGTGAATCTAAAATTTTCTATAGTTCCTATGAACATAATGGTTGCCTATTCAAAGCATAAATCAGTTCTATCTCAATAAATATTTGAACACCTATGTGCTAACGTCTGGAATGCAAATGAACTTACACCTAGTAGACAATACAGATATATATATACATATAATACATTGTGTTAGTAACAGCACATGTATACAAAATACAAAAGTAATCCTGGAAAGGAAGTAATCCTGGGAAAGGTAGTAAAGGATGACTAGGAATATGTTTTGTGGGAGGGCAAGAATTTCATTCTAAGGAGAGGGTAGAACAAATAGCAACCACATTTCCCAAAACTACAGGCAGTTTGCTATGGTAAAACAAAGTATGCTTTGTGTAAACGTGGAAGCTGGGTTTGAAGAGAAGAACTAATTTTATGAGCGCCTTGCACATCAAGATGGTACTTCAATATCCTATCTACATACTCTTGGTGACCTCAGTCTATAGTGTTATGGATCTAGCTGCCAACTCCCACATTTGTCTCTAGCCTAGATGTCGCTCCTTAATGCCAAAGCATCTCTAGTAGAGACAGCTCAAGTTAAACATATTCAAAACTAGATACCCGATCTTCCCTGCAAAATCTCCTTCCCTATCTCAGTTGATGAAAAAGTCACCTTTGCCTGCAAGTTACTATCCTACTTCCTTTAAGTCTGTTCAAATGAAACATCAGTAAGTCTGACCCTGACACACCTGGTTTTTTTTCCCTTATAATATTCTTGATAGTCTTTCTTGTCAATAAGGATTGTTGGTCTCAAAAGAAACTTTGGAAGTGTTTCTTCTTGCTCTTTAGTTCTCTGTCAATGCTTAAGTATTTTCAAGTTACATTATTAAAAGCATAAATATTTAGGACTGGTATGAGTTGATGAATCCTTTTTTCATTTTGAAATATTTTTTTCATTTATTTATTAATAAGACTTCTAGGGCTGCACCTGCGGCACATGGAGGTTCCCAGGCTAGGGGTCGAACTGGAGCTGTGGCTCCCGGCCTATGCCACAGTCACAGAAACGCCAGATCCGAGCCATGTCTGCATCCTACACCACAGCTCACAGCAATGCCAGATCCTTAACCCACTGAGCGAGGCCAGGGATTGAATTCTCAACCTCATGGTTCCTAGTCGGATTTGTTTCCGCTGTGCCACGATGGAAACTTTTTTCCTACAGTATTCTTTGTCCTAAAGTCTACTTTGCTCATCAATATAGATACACCACTTTCTTCTAATCAATGTTGGATGGAGTATATTCTACCATTCTTTTACTTTGAGAACTTCTGTGTCCTTATGTTTAAACAGTGTTTTTTTTTTTGTAAACAGCATATGTTAAGTCTTGTTCTTTTATTAATCTGACAGTGTATTTAGTCTGCTCAGATTTAATGTAATTATTATTGCAGTCTATTCAAGTCTACCAGCTTGCAATTTGTACCATTATTTGTTCCTTTATTTTCCAGCCTTGAGGGAATCAAGCTTAAAAAAAAAAAAAAAACTTTTAGAAGTTTATATAACATTAAATTACTTTAGGTATATAGTATATGTAATCACCTATCTGCCACAATTATCAAAATTTCCCACATGACACTTTGTAGTTCAACTCTACCACCAATCCCAGGCAACCATTAATGTTTTCTGTTCCCCATAGTTCTGCCTATTCAAGAATATCACATAAATGGAATTATACAATTCACAGCCATTTGGTTTCTTTCATTCAGTATATGTCTTTGAGATTCAACATACTGTCATATCAACAGTTCATTCCTTGTTATTCCTAAGTAGTACTCTCTTGTATGGACGCACCATAGTTTATCCTTTTGTTGAATGGGCGTTTGGGTTGTTCCCAGTTTTGGGAGATTATGAATAAAGTTG
Organism: Catagonus wagneri; assembly: GCA_004024745.2. Taxonomy (NCBI): domain Eukaryota; kingdom Metazoa; phylum Chordata; class Mammalia; order Artiodactyla; family Tayassuidae; genus Catagonus; species Catagonus wagneri. The sequence continues at coordinate 1,452,466 of PVHT021183694.1, read as the reverse complement.
CCATAAACAACTGTATAGGTCCTTGTGTGAACACAGGTTTTTCTTTCTCTTGACTAAATACTTAGGAGAGAGGGGATACTGGCTCATAAGTTGAGTATATGAAAGTTTCAGTTGTTCTGCCTCCAAACCAGCATTTGGCACCATCAACTTTTAAAATGTATTCTATTCTTAAAGGTGTGTAGCAACATTTCGGAGGTTCTAGTTTGCAAACCCCTAAATAATGGTGAACATCTTTTCATGTACTTCTTTGCTACGTATCTCTTCACCTGTAAAGGAACTGCTGATATCTTTTGCTTATTAAAGAAAATAATAACCTGGGCCCACTTATAGAAATAATTCACCTTTGGAGTACTTACATCATACGCCCCCAATCCCTTGTGCACATCTGAGGTAAATCCTTTCCTACTCCAAGACAGCCACTAAATCTACCTTCTTTCTATAGACTTGAAATTTCTGAAGATTTCATAAAATAAATGATTTTTTTTCCTTTTTTGGCCACCACTTGGCATATGGAGTTCCTGGGCCAGGAATCAGATCCAAGTAGCAGCTGGGATCTACACCGCAGCTGCAGCAAAGCTGAATCATTTAACCCACTGTGCCAGGCTGTGGATTGAACCTGTGGTCTGGCACTATAGAGACATTGCAGATCCCACTGCCCCACAGTAGGAACTCCTAAATGTGAGTTTTTTGAAGTAGACGTCTTTCACATAGTATAATTTTTTACTTTTTTATTTTTTGCTTTTTACAGCCACACCCAAGGCATATGGAAGTTCCCAAGCTAGGGGCTGAATTGGAGCTACAGCCGCCAGCCTCGGCTATAGCCATTAGCAACGTGAGATCAGGGCCGCGTCTAGAACCTACAACATAGCTCACAGCAACACCAGATCCTTAACCCCCTGAGCAAGGCCAAGGATTGAACCACAACCTCATGGATCCTAGTCAGATTCCTTTGCACTGTGCTGCAACAGGAACTCCCTAGTGTAATGTTTTTGAGATTCATCCATGTTGCAATTTGTGTCAAGTAGCTAAACTGTATTCCAATGTATAAATATATCACATTTTGTTTATTCACTTACTACTGGATGGGCATTTTAACTGTATTTACTTCCTGGCTATTATAAATAATGTAGCTGTGAATACTGAAGATAAAAAGAAAGTTTTTAAGTAGATAAAAGTAATTGTTACAGAGAAGGCACCTGAATTTTTTACATTAATTTAACTCATAAGGAAAGAATTTCTTTTGTGACATCACTTTTGAGACTTGTTTCCTGGAATATATAAATAACATCTTCTGATGATGTGAACAGATCTCATTACTAAGAATGTAGTGAGAACATTTAAAAACTACTAAAAGGAACACTTAAATTTTAGAAAAAAATAGGAGCCCATAAAGAGATCTAAGAAACAATTTTCAAGAGTGGAGGAAAAAAAAATCTAGAGAAGCAGTATCGTAAAATCTAAAAAATAAGCGTTTCAAATTTGGCTATACATCTGAATTACTTTGCCAGTTAAAAATTCAAATTCCTGGAGTTCCCTGATGGCCTAGTGGTTGATGACTCAAGAGTTGTCACTGATGTGGCTTGGCCTTGCTATCTGGCATGGGAACTTCTGCGTGCCGTGGGTGTGGACCAAAAAAAATTTTTTTTTCAAATTCTCACATCCTACCTTGGAATCTTTACTTTCGTAATATAGCTTGTATTAACTATACAAATTAAACACTCGCTCTAATTAGTAAACTTCCCATTGCATGAGTATAAATTTCTAAAAACAAGGAGTCAGGTGAGGGAAATAGAAGCTAAAGATAGGCGCAGAGAAGTAGAATAGACCACTGGAAAAAATATATGATCAGGGTGAGTTTCACATAAAATGTTGCATTTGAGGAACTGTGAGTCAGACTCAAATTGGCCCAACTCTGAAAGCTGGGCTTTTAAACCGCTAACTCAATAACCGCTTACTTCAGATTAGATTTCAATATAACGTAACCATGTAGACTATTTCATCAGTTTAAGACCCCAAATTCCCAGCCTAAAAGTTAAATCAGCCATGTGGCCACATCTATTTGACTCAACAGCTTTTTTTTTTTTTTGTCTTTTTGCCTTTTATCTAGAGCCGCACCCGTGGCATATGGAGGTTCCCAGGCTAGGGGTCTAACAGGAGCTGTAGCCGCCGGCCTTCGCCACAGCCACAGCAACGCGGGATTCGAGCCGCGTCTGCAACCTACACCACAGCTCACAGCAACGCCGGATCCTTAACCCACTAAGCAAGGCCAGGGATCGAACCCGCAACCTCATGGTTCTTAGTTGGATTCGTTAACCACTGAGCCACAAAGGGAACTCCTCAACAGCTTTTTGTTCTTCCAAATTAAGTTGGCTTAATATTTTAATCAGAAGATTTTACAGAAAGCCTACATTTCTTCTATTTTACTCATTTACCCAATCTGCCTGGTCCCAGGTTCCTGTTGGCACTAGAGTTCATAGCCCTAATTAAAAAACTGAAAACAGAAGTTATTAAAGAAACTATTCTCTTAGCTTAAGTAAATTCAAGTGACATATTATTTTTTCTTGTTTATCAACTCCATAACAAACTCTAACATATCACCATACCAAAGGTTTTAAACTAAAGATGGGGGGGGGGGCAGGGGACAGACTGATATCTAGGACAATCACTCATACAAATGTGAACTAAGCCCTTAGATGTGGAAAACACAGCTACTTACCTCCTACTTTACAGAGCCATTAGCTATTAATTTGTGAATTTGTGTCAGCACCACAAGATTAGTCTGTTTGTCAAATCTCATATAATCTTTGTGTTTAAAACAGTAGGAAACCTTAACCCGTAGCTTGTAAAACAAATGGTGTGATAAAACGAGATAATGTATGTTAAGTATTTAGTGCAGCAACATCAGATAAATGTTTCCAGCTTTTAAAGGTAATGTCAATTATGTCCATAATTGTAAAAACAAAATTTAGTGCCAATATTCTGAAAGGCCACAAGATGGAGATATGACTACATAGTCAGATATGACCATACAAAGTCAGAGTGCAAAAGTTAGACAGCAAAAAGAGAAAATCATATATAATGAAAGCTTAAAGCCTTTGTACTTTAGATGGGTATTCAAGTGCACCTTAGCACAAAATTTTAACTGTCTGGTCCTTTTTTTTGGGGGGGGGTCTTTTTTGGGCCACACCATGGCATATGGAGGTTCCCAGGCAGGCTAGGGGTCAAATCGGAGCTGTAGCTGCTGGCCTAGGCCACAGCCACAGCAACGCCAGGTCTGAGCTTCATCTGTAACCTACCCCACACCTCACAGCAACGCCACATCCTTAACCCACTGAGCAATGCCAGGGACCAAACCTGTGTCCTCAGGGATAGTGGTCAGATACGCTTCTGCTGAGCCACGACAGGAACTCCTGTCTGGTCACTTCTTATGAAGAGTGACTGATCTGGAAGGGACTTTTGAAGCTACTGGCTCTATTTCCTTTCATTTTACAGATGATGGAACGGAACCCCAGAGACAGATGTGCCTGTGAAAGCCAATTATCAATAAAGTCAGAATAGGGCCTATATCTATTTCCATTACAGTGCAAGATTTACCACACCATATGACTTCCTCGAAGTAGTCATCTCTACTCATTAAGGTTAAGAGAGAGAGAGAAATACCTAACACAGAACACTTACTTAAGGTGCACTGATGAAGGACTTTTGCACAAAATTTGTTGTCTTTTTTTTTTTTTTTTTGCCTTATCTAGGGCCGCATCTGTGGCACATGGAGGTTCCCAGGCTAGGGGTCTAAGAGGAGCTGTAGCCGCCGGCCATCACCACAGCCACAGCAACGCGGGATCCGAGCTGCATCTGCAACCTACACCACAGCTCACAGCCACGCCGGATCCTTAACCCACTGAGCAAGGCCAGGAATCGAACCTGCAACCTCATGGTTCCTAGTCGGATTCGTTAACCAATGAGCCACGACGGGAACTCCAAAATTTGTAATAAGTCTTTTAAGCAAGGATCAAAATATGCCCACCGTCCTTTGATTAAAAAATTTGTTTTCAAGGGGCTTAAAGAATAGATACTTTTTTTATTAGCAGACAGTAATTCGTTTCTAAACTCTTGCCTTCAAGAAAATTACAAGGGAGTTCCTGTCATGGCTCAGTGGAAAAGAAATGGGACTACTATCCATGAGGATGCAGGTTCCGTCCCTGGCATTGCTCAGTGGGTTAAAGATCCGACGTTGCGTGGGTTGTGGTGAGGGTCACAGATGCGGCTCAGAACAGCGTGCTGTGGCACGCATAGGCCAGCAGCTACAGTTCCGTTTCGACCCCTCACCTGGGAACCTCCATATGCTGTGGGTGCAGCCCTAAAAAGACCAAAAAAAAAAAAAAGGAAAGAAAATCACAGGAGTGATTCATCTAAAGCGTAAATTCCTTCAACCTAAAAGTAAGCCTACTCAGCACTTATCAAAGCCCAGCTTAAAAACTGACCGCTCACGAGACCTCAACCAGTCATCCTGCTGAGATTTCCACTTCATTTCAACGATATTAAGTTGTGCTCTCCAAAGGCAAACAGCCTCTACACTGCTGTGTTTGTTTTTGAACCTTATCTTTTCTACTGAACTGAGACTTAGGGCAGAACCTCAAATATTTCGAGGAATTGCTAAATTACTTTTAGTAAATCTAAAAGTCTCTATGCCCTTAATGTAAATGATAAGCTCTTTTTCATCTCATCTAGAGTTTAGAGCAGAGTTTCTCAATCTTAGTATAACCAAGATTGTTGCACTGGGCTGGATAATTTTGGTATGAGGGGCTTTCTAGAGCACTATAGGATGTTTAGCAGCATTTCTAGCCTTACCCACTGGATGCCAGTAACCATCCAACCCCACTGTGACAACTAAAACTGTCTCCAGACATCACCAGATGTCCAGAGTGGCATGGGAGGTGTGCTCTTGGTTGAGTCACTGTTCTAGAGTTTCAGCAGGTATCAAAAAAGCAATGGTGGGGGAACTCCCTGTTGGCCTACTGGTTAAGGATCCAGCATTGCTATCAAGTCACTGCTATGACGCGGGTTCAATCTGTGGCTTGAGAAATTCCGCACGCTGTGGGTGTGGCCAAAAATAATTTTTAAAAATTTTAAAAAAGCAATAGTGTGTGAATCAGTTTTCCAAGCTGTGTAACTGCAAGTATCAGGTATGTAAAAAAATCTCAGTAATTATTTGGTTGGGCACTGAAAGTGATAAACACACACAAAGAAACAATATATTCAAGGTTATAACCTAAAAAGAATAAAATTATTCTTAGAAAACTTTTCCCACAGTTATCTATATATTCAATTAGGAGAGTTCTTTCCCAGCTATGGCTTTTCCCCTACCACCACCTAAATGCTGATGTTTCTACATCCAAATCCCTGAATCCAAGCACGTACTTTCAACTACTTACTGGCTATCTCTACAGGAATCTCAAATTCAACACTTCAAAAACCGAATCCATCATTCTCTATAGGAAGTTAAGACATCTACCTCTATTCTCTACCTTTATGAACAGCCCCATCATTAATTAATCAACACAGAAATTTAGTTTTAGATGTACTCTTATTCCATTTTATTTATTTATTTTAGGGCCGCACCCACAGCATACTGAAGTTGCCAGGCTAGGGGTTGAATCTGAGCTTTAGCTGCTGGCCTACACCTCAGCCACACCAACGCGGGATCCGAGCCACATCTGCAACCTACACCACAGCTCACAGCAAAGCTGGATCCCCAACCCACTGAGTGAGGCCAGGGATCGAACCCACACCTTCATGGTTACTAGTCAGATTCATTTGTGCTGTGCCACAATGGGAAGTCCCTTATATCCTATTTTAATCTCTTTTATTTCTGCCTCCCAACTATCTTCATAACCTGTTCCTATACCTTTCTATTAGCAGTATGGTTCAGGCCAACATTTCAACTCAAATTTTAATAGCCTAGTAAACGGGAATAAGACTAAAGCCAAGGAGATAAGGCCATCACAATGCAGTCAGAACAATCTTTCTAAAACACAAAGCTGACCACTTTACGTCTCTGCTTAAAATCTTTTAAAGTTGTATATAATTTATCAAACGAAATTTGATTAGCCCTTCATCACCTAGCTGTGGTCATTGGCCTCGCCTTCTCCCCAACTCCTGAATATTTTTTTGCCATATAAAACTACTCAAAACCCCCAGAACCCACCAAGCTCTTTCCTTTTTGTCCCAACTCTGTATCTGTTTCATACTACACTTATAGATACATTAGTAGACTATGGATACTATCTAAGAGCTTATGAAGATGAAATGAGACTCTATTGCCTGGCACATTGCCTCAACAGTGCCTCCACTGTAAAAGGTAAAAGTGGCATGAAGGGGAGGCATGGGAGAACAGGCCTCAAAAAGCAGACATAAGAGCAAAATGAAGAAAGCAGCTTAAAAAAACAATTCAAAAATGATTCCAATGTTTTGTTTCTTGGTACCACAGAAAACATTTGACACACATACCATTAATAATCAACGATGTCACTTTTTTTTTATTTTTGCAGTTTGAGACCTCATCAAATCTATCAACAAATTAAAGATAATACTGATAAGATACTACCAACAGATTAGAACTAGCATAAGAATCATTGGCCTTTCCTACTCAGGTTCAAGCTGTTCTCTTTAAAAACAAAGAAATGAAGGCTAGGCAGTCAAGAAACTTATTAGTTACCGACCCTACTGCTAACCAGCATTAGTGGCACAGTGAACTATAAAATGTGGTTGCTTTCAGTTCAATTTATTTTTTGTACTGTAAGTCTCCATTTTGGAGATAAATTATGTTATAAATAATAAACTCTCAGGCTAGTGGGGGGGTGTCCCCAAATATATTTTTACTCTTAGTTTTCTGAAACGAGAAATAAGAAATGTTTAAAATGCTTCTAAGTACAAAATATTTTCCTTGTTTACTCTAGCTTAACAAGCTCTATGAATAAAAGATTTTCTTTCTAAAGATCTGGGTCCTAAACTGGCAAAACTCTGACAATATTTACTAATTTGAATGTCTCAACCATATTTTGTAAAGAATATAATCTTTGTTTCGTAATTTGAAGTCAAAAAGCCATCAATATCCAAATTAAAAACCAGGAAGTTTATTAAGTAACATTTAAGTCACAAAAGAATACAAACAGCCAGTAAAAGGAATGTAAATTGATACATTTTTAAAAAAACAAATTGGCAGAGTTCCCTTTGCCCTTTAAGGCTCAATGGAAATGAACCGGACTAGTATCCATGAGGACATGGGTTCAATCCCTGGCCTCCCTCAGTAGGTTGCAGCTGAGGCTCAGATCCCATGTGGCTGTGGCCAGTTGGCCAGTTCAATCCCTGTCCTGGGAACTTCTGCCACAGATGTGGCCCTAGAAAGAAAGTGAAAGAAAGAAAGAAGGAAAGAAAGAAAGAGAGAGAAGGAAAGGATTGGATTTCCAGAGGCCAAAGTAGAGGATGGAACACAGTTAAATATAGACATTAATTTGGCATGGCAAAAGCACTCTAGCTTTGAAAGATAATGCTTTATATGGGTGGCCTTTAAAAATCTTTTCCACCTCACAAATTCTTTTTTATTGTTTTGTTCAGAATTTTAGCAACAGCTGTCCACAATTTGGGGGAAGAAATCACAACACTAATGGCAACATAGCATTACCCACCAATGCACATATCTGTACTGGTAGCAGATACACTTCCTAAATTATACAATGATTACATTTTAAAACAGAAGCAAACGTGATCTTATGATTTATGTAGCTGTAACTGCTCACGTACATAGTAAAATCAATCTCTTATTGCAGTTTATTTTCCTTTCATTCTCCTTTAGTTAGGACATTGAGTTTTTAAAAATTATGTTAGTTAGGTTATACTTTATAAGAATTCATCTGAACATAGCAAGAAGACATTACAAAGTACTAAAATCCAGTATCTTTTGCGACCTACACCACAGCTCACGGCAACGCTGGATCCGTAACCCACTGAGCAAGGCCAGGGATCAAACCCGTGTCCTCATGGATACTAGTCGGGTTCATTAACCACTGAATCACGATGGGAACTCCAAAATCCAGTATCTTAACATCCCACATATTACTGGCCTCAGAGAAGCAATGAGTATGAATTGCGGGTTCTCAAATTCTACTTCAGCTTCACTGTTTTTTGTTTTGGGTATTTTTCCCTGACAAAAACAGCAATAAAACCTTAAAAAAATTACCTGTTTTACAGAAGTATAAGATACACTACTAAGAGCACAAATCTTTTTAGAGTACAATGATTTTTTTTACATATGTATTCCCTTCTATAATCAATACCTAAGGTACAGATACAGAATGTTTCTAGCACTTCAGTAGACTCCTTTGTGCCCCTTCTCAGTCCATAAACTGTCAAAGGTAACCACTGTTTTCTGAGTTCTTCAAGATTCATTTCTGACAGCAGGATCTTATACATTAACACATCCATTAGTAAACTACGCTAGTCTATACACTATATTATTGCTGTCTACTTTCCCTTCTTTGTCCACATGTATTCACGTCTAGTTAAAGACACTTTGTTAGAACTAATTTACACTTCTTTGCTACAATTGAAGGGTAAACTACATTGCCATCTCAGTCCTGGCTGTGTATGGTATACCTTCTTAAATATCACCTTCCCTAGAGAGGAACAACAGATAAAAATAATTGCTTACCATGCACTAATTCAACCTACAATGCCCCTGGTTCATAAAAACAAGCAACCTCAGAACAAATGAAGTAACACCTTGTAACGTACCTCAAATTTCTAGATCACCATATAAACACATACAGTAATTAACAACTGGGGGGAAAAATGGAACTTTACCTACTATGGAGGAGAGGCAAATACATGTCAGTATCATGGAATGCCCTACTGCTACTAATAAAAACCAAGTAAAAATATGAAAAGCAGATAAAATAGTTGTTTTTAAAGTTTCTAAATGATAGAAAATATGCGCAACAGTGTAAAATATTTATAGACTGACTTAGAGTTAGTGGTTCTGCATTTGTTTCCAATTTTTGATACTTCTATTCAACTCATAGTTCAGTCAGCTCAACATATAATAAAACACTTAGCAAATAAAATTTCACACAAAACCCACATAATCAGGACTACTGTTTCATTTTCGCAGGCCTTTACAAATCAAGAGTCTGGACTGTTACTGTTGACCACATTGTATATGATGATAGAAATCTCTGAATACAAGGACCTCAAAATCTTTTAAATGATATCCACTCTTTTCATTTGTCCAATCCCTTATGGGTAAGGCTTACAAGTGAAAAAAGTACAAGAAAAAGTATAAGATCCCATCCTATCCGGAAGTTAGTTCATCTGCAAAGTTAAAGGAACTATTCCTGTGAAATCATCTTAAAAGTTTACTATTAAGGAGTTCCTGTCGTGGTTCAGTGGTTAATGAATTCGACTAGGAACCATGAGGCTGTGGTTCGATCCTTGTCCTCACTCAGTGGGTTAAGGATCCAGCGTTGCCGTGAGCTGTGGCATAGGCCTGCGGCTACAGCTCCAATTAGACCTCAGGCCTGGGAACCTCCATATGCCATGGGTGGGGCCCTAGAAAAGATAAAAAGACAAAAAAAAAAATAATTCACCATTAAGAACATAATCGTTAACCCTTAAGAGGTGATAGGAACTAGACTAAAGGACTCTACATTTCAGGCATAGTTGATGACATAAGGTACAGATTCGAAAACTATAAATTTCCTCTAAATTTGGTCATTTACTCGTTTCTGGACATTTGCCCCATTAAGTTATTCCCCATGAAGTTATTCTATATAAAACAACCATTTTAGGAGTTCCTGTCGTGGCGCAGCAGAAACGAATCTGACTAGAAACCATGAGACTGTGGGTTCAATCCCTGGCCTTGCTCAGTGGGCTAAGGGTTGGGGTTGCCCTGAGCTGTGTTGTAGGTTGCAGACATGGCTTGGATCCTGCGTTGCTATGGCTGTGGTGTAGGCTGGCAGCTGTAGCTCCGACTGGACCCCTAGCCTGGGTAACTCCATATGCTGCAGGTGTGGCCCTAAAAATAAAAGCAAAAAAAAAAAAAAACAAAATAAAACAGCCATTTTAAACAGAAAGCTAATTCCCTCATGAGTACCTTACCTAAAGGTAGACTGAATAATACTGCTCTTTGACCCCATTTCTACAGTCAAAATAAGTATTGAGTGATAGAGACAGCATCTACACTCAAGAAAAAAGGAAAAATCTCGCCAAGTTATACTGGATCGTATATAAAGTAGCCAAACTTCCTAAATCATGACTCAATTGCAGCACATGCTTCCCATATCCCTCAATCAGTATCCTAATTGGAACTCTTCAGAACCTGATGAGAAATAATGCAAGTACTGTGAAAATTTCATGATTTCTAAACGTCATGATTTTCTAAACACAAAACATGCAATTCAACATTACAATATTTAAATTAAAATCAGAGTAAGGAATCATGTTACAATCCTTGGGTCAAATTTAACTTTCTTGGACCTCTTCTGCGATCTCAAACACACATATATACCGAAGCAATATTTACACCCTTGTTTTAAGCAGTATAAGATGTCTTTGAACACTGACATTTATTTCAACTTCAAGAGGGGGGCTGAACAGCTTGAAAGGCTTCCTTAACTCAAAACACAGTTCTTTAACTGATTTGCTATAACAGAAAAAACTCAGCCACCTCAGAGAGCTTTTAACTTTGATAAGATTCCATTTCTTTCTCTAAGGCGGGTAAAGGCAAAACAGCTTAGTCTATATTTTAGAACACCGTGTTACGTAACGAATACTTTAACAGTAATTTAATAGGAAGGTGACACCTTATTCAAATGGAAATAGTCGAACCGAAATCATCCCTAACTTTATCCAAGAGGGAGACAGTGAAAGAACATTAACTTTGCCAAACACCTAAAGAAAGCTTCCAAGGACCCCCCCCCCACCAAGGCACTGGGGCAACAGTAAACTCCTGTAGCAATAGCTCCACCTACTGATCAACAATACTTCCTTGAACATTCTGGCACCCCAAGTCTACAGTGCTCGCGCTCTCCCCCTCCTCCACTCGCTCTGACCCAACCCAAATCCAGTTGAGTCACTAGCTCTTAATACTCATCTCCATGATTTTGTATTTCAATTCCTTCTCCCTCCAGAAGCTTCTGCACCAGTTCCAAGTACAAAAAAGCCCGAAAGATGTCAAAGACCTCAGTTCTCAGTATGGAGTCTGGATCTGATGAGGACAACCAGACCACCCCACTCGAGTCGCGGGCCGGGGGTGGCTATGCCGTACGCTCCCGGACAGGAGGCCACAGACGCCTCACAAGAGCTCTTTCCCTCTGCCCCATAAAGACCTGGTTTCCACTCAACCCACATTCGTCCTCTGGGCCCAAATTTTGGGTTCCCCGGGTTTTGCTTCTGTTGGCCCTTCAGCCCGCCAACAGCCCGCGCCGAGCCTCCGCCCCCTCCGTGAGCAGAGAAGCCCAGAAACCTCCCTCCGCCAGGTCCTGGCCCAGTCTCTCCTTTCCTTCTCAGCCCCCCTCTCCCGCCGGTCGGGGCCTGCCTGGCTCCCCTTCCTCACCCTTTCATCTTCCCCGCCTGCTGAGGCCGTTGTTACCACCGATATCAACGCCGTTGTCGTCGCCGCCCTGTGCTCTCCGCGCCCTCAGCTCGGGCCACTCAACCCCACAAGCCGACCTCCTCGCCTAAGGCAGGGAGCTGAGCTGCTGACGGAGGCCGCAAGATTCGAGCGCGGCCCTACGTCTCCGTAGGGGGCGGAGGTGCCTCCTGCCGCCGTGCCGGTGCCGCCGCTTCCCCACACGTGCACACAGAGCACTCGCCTCCCGCCCGCCGCCGCCGCCGCCGCCACCGCCGCTGCAGCCGCCGCCAGCCAGACCCGCCACCGCGCAGTAACCTTTCACCCCGCCCCCTGTGCGCGCCGGCGCGTCGACCGTCTCTTGCGCAGCCGCACTTCAGGCCTTTGCGTACCCTCCCCTCCCACTTCAGGACCTCCATCTTTTACTGGGTTCCGCCTTCTGGCGTCATCCTCCTCCTTCTCCTCCTCCTCCTCCTTCTCCTCCTCCTCCTCCTCTTTCTCTTCCTCCTCCTCCTCCCTTGCCTTGCGACACAACTTGTGGGGCTTGTTGGGTTGGCTCTGGCGGTAAAATCCAGCTTTTTCCATCCCTTCCTTTCCTCTCCCGCTTTAAAAAGATCAGTCTCCTTCACATGTTCTTTCCAGTTGATAGTCTCCAATATGAACTTAAGATGCTCCTGTCTCCTAATATTAAACTGGTTCTTCTTAATGTAAAGAAGTTTATGGAATACTTAAGTAAATGAGGTTCTTTTAAGACAAATAGTTGTAACTAATAATTGGCCAGATAACTTGGCTTCTGTCCAGCATGTTCCAAGTTTTTACGTCACGTGATTGCCCCAAACCCTTAAGCCTGGGATTTTACCCTGGGGCCCCAGGGGGAACCGAACTCCATCGCCATTTCCGGTCCCTAGACCTCGGCCTGAACGTCACTTCCTTAGCAATGCACTTTAACCCGTTCCACCCACTACTTCTCCGATGCACTTTACAAACGGTAATCTTTGTGAACACTTTTGTTTTTCCCTAAAATCTAATCGCAAGAAAATTACTGTTTAAACGATCGGAAGAAATACTGGCCCGCGAGACGCAGCAAGCCTGGCTACGGAAGACTGGGCGGAGCTCGAGGTCACGTGACTGTCTAGGCCAGCCTCCCCCTCTGCAGCTGAAGACTTCCCCTCCCACAGTGACAGAGCCTCTGGGTCGGTGATCGGTACAGTTTTTGCACCTCGCGCCCCGGCAGGTGAGCGGTGACCGGTAACAGGCGGGTGGTGGGGATAGAAGGAGTGGGAGGAGGCAGAGAAAGGAGAGTGTGAATGGTGGCTTCTGCTTTCCCAGGCTTCCTCCTCGCTGTCATTCTGAACCGGCGAGGATCTTATTTCTACAGTTATCTCGACCCTTGCTCCCCCGCTGTAGTCGTCCCTGCAACCTAGGGGTTGGGACGTCCACCTTTCCCAAGACTGGGGGTGAGTGCGGCCATTGTGGTTACCAATTCGGACTCTTTGGGGCTTCGGGTAGTGGGATTGGTTCAGGCATTCCTGGGCGTCTACGGTAGTCTCCAGGTCTGAATCCCCAGAGCCCATTCTTTGGCAGAGGCCTTGCATGGTCTTTACCTTTAGGCTGGGGAGCGGGGAGGTAGGACAAACCCTGGAGGCAGAGGCGTCTCCTGCGAGACAGGCTTGGGAGAGAATGTCACCAGTGTGGCCCTCATTGCGGAGTCACTGTAAAGCTTGCTTCCAAATGTGCATTCTCAGTAATTGCATTTTTATCTGACATCCCTGCAAGAGTCGTTTTATAGACGTTCACAAGCTTTGGATGGGTCTGGAAAGGTAAAAAGTGGCCTTTTACCTTTCTCTTTTCTGATTTTATAGTGCAGAAAGAGAAAACAGTGGAAAGAATAAAGATATACTAGCTTCAAAACAGGAGGTGCTGGAAATGCGACAGTCTCCATTGAATGGGGAGATGTTGAAAGATGGTGTTGCGGGCATCATGGTCTGTGCGATACCCAGGCTAGCCTTGGGAAACGAAATTTCCAAGAAAGGGAAGTAGTTCAGAAACTAACTGGGCTGGAAAGATATTAAATCAAACAATATTTGACCATAAACTTAGAGGTAAAGAGGTTGTCAAGATAGTTTCTGCCTTTGATTTCCTCTTTCCATTTTCCCCTAAAATCCTACTTAATTACCACTCTCAGTCAATCCGTTGACCTGTGGTAAATTTATATTAAGTAGCATTTGTGTCCCTCCCTAGTTTTCCCTATTTCTAAAACTCCTGGTGACATTTTCAGATTTTGATGAATAGTATTTTGTGAAAATACAGAAATTATTTTGTTTAGGTTTTTGACTCTGTATACTCCTATTTCATTTGTAGTGTAGTAACCAATGTTTTGACCCCAAACAATGTGCTTTAGGGAAGAGTGTTTTTCTGTTTGAGGTTAAACTCTTTTGTTTATACTGCAAACTCAGAAACTCCCTTGGTTCTTTTAAATCGAAAGGTTTTACAGAAATTACAAACTTGACTTCTAAAATTTAGATTGCACCTTTTCTTAATCTGAAAAATCATATTCTCAGTTAAGTCTTGTGGTTTTCTAACTCATGTAATTGAAGAATTCATTTAAAAGACAGCTGAAAAATGAGGAAGATGGAATCATTGTCTTTGAGTGGTAGATATGACTGACTTGTTTTTCTGTATCTTCCAAATGTTCAATAAACTGGTTTTACTTTGTTAATGGGAAAGTTAAAATTCTAGAGTCATAGCAGTTTAATACAATATTTTATAAGTTCAAAATAGAAAAATTAGCCCATTGATGCCTATTACTAGAAAACATAATCTTAAACATCTTTACTGCCTTCTCCAAGTGATGAAGAGGACCACTATTTATGATTAACACTTAACAGCATTTTGTACATATAACCTGTATTGGACAATATCACCAATGTATTGATATGTTTGTGTATCAGTATGCCTGCTGCTATATATAATGTTATGCATTAGTTTGTCCAGAGTGAGGTTCCCTGGTCTTCTAGAGAGAAAAACATAAGCAGTGCTGCTTCATTGCCCAGGTGACATTCCACCAAAGAAGAGGAATTCTTTAAGTGTCCTTGAAGTCCAAACCAGTCCTGTCTGGGTGAGACCAAAATGGGGTAGAGAAAACAGGCTAAGAAAATTTGAGTCCTAGAGGGGAAAATGTCAATATGAAAGAGGTTGAATGAGTTTGCAATTTTACTTCACAATTCTCCTGATATTAGGGAACTTACAAAAGCAATAATTTAGACCACTAATGAAATCTAGAAGATTGGCAGTAGGAATTGGGGATTAAATTGCTGCTAAAGTTGAATTTCAGAGAGCTTTGACATTATACACAGTTGACACAAACAAGTGATTTAAAGCTTGAAAGCCATTTCTGAGACTAGCTTTATCAGTTTATGAATATTAAATGTAGAAATCTTAACAATTAGGGAATTGTGCTATATTCCAACATTAAATGGCACACAGGTTTTGGTGTCAAGGTTCTGACCTCTCCTGTGCTTATTCTGAGGTGTATATCACTGCCTCTGTCGATGATGGCCTTTACCAAGAATGCTTTCTTTGCCTGTAGGTAGAGCTTGCCACTCAGTCCTATAGGCTAGTACACAGTATTTTCTGTTCCCCTATTTTTGCTTCTATCACATTGTGTTTAATTACTGTTCGCTGAGCTGTTCCTTAGTAAACTATAAAACTCTTAGGATTCAATACTAGATAGTGTCTTTACTGTGTCTTTAGCACCAGGATGCTGAAGTATCTGATAGGCACTCAGTAAATTGTTTATTGAATGCGTATGTGACAATTGGACAGAGAGATTAAACTGCTTTTAAAATTCTTGTAGATCATAGCTTCTTCTAGGTTATAAACTAGGTATTAGCTTTCAAATAAAAGTTGGGTATAGTAACCATCCAAATCATAGTCAATAGGGTGGACATAAAGCTCAGATAGACTTTATTAATGTGGTGACTAACTTTATTTTCACAGCGTATACATTTGCAACATGTTTGGATGATATGAAAGAGAAGGGAGGAGGAGTGAGTAGTATTTCATGAAAAAAGTGGCACTGTGCAGGCTGCACATGATAAGAGCACTAGACTAAAAGTCAGGATCATCATTCAGCACTGCCAATTTAGCAGCATTTTTTTTAAGTAAAGTTAGGAGTGAGGGCTTAAGGTTTGATACTTAGGAACCTTCCTGCCAAGGGTATTATGATTTCAGGTGAGAGAAACCCTAGATAATCTACTGTGAAAGTATTTTAAAAACTAAATGGTATTTAAATATAAAGCATCATATTGCAGACTTTATAGGAACAGATTTCCCAAGGAAGTGCTGGCCTCACAACTTATTTAAATTGTGTGAGGAGTTCTTTTGTGGCTTATTGAGTTAAGCATCTGGCATTGTCCTGCAGCACCTTGGGTCTCTGCTGTGGTGTGGGTTTGATTTCAGGCCAGAGAACTTCCACATGCTGTAGGCGAGCACCCCCCCCCACCCCGTGCAAAGAAATTGTGTGAACTAGGACAGTTTACTTAATCTAAGCTTAAATTTCCTCATGTTTGCCATAGGTGCTATTAAATTAGATCATGAATGCAGAGGACCTAATACATTCTTTGTACATTTTAAAAATTAATTTGTGGGGAGTAGGGAGATGCACTGAGGATTTGGGATGGAAATGCTATAAATTTTGGTTGTGATGATTTTTGTACACCTATAATTGTAATAAAGTTCACTAAGTAATTAAGAAAAATTAACTTGGAGTTCCCGTGGTGGCTTAGCAGAAACGAATCTGACCAGTGTCCAGGAGGACACAGGTTCAATCCCTGGCCTCACTCAGTGGGTTAAGGATCTGGTGTTGCCATAAGCTGTGGTGTAGGTC
This sequence comes from Catagonus wagneri, assembly GCA_004024745.2. Taxonomy (NCBI): domain Eukaryota; kingdom Metazoa; phylum Chordata; class Mammalia; order Artiodactyla; family Tayassuidae; genus Catagonus; species Catagonus wagneri. Next base: position 1,435,955 of record PVHT021183694.1, on the reverse strand, counting down.
ACAGACATGACTCGGATCTGGCGTTGCTGTGACTGTTGTGTAGGCCAGCGGCTACAGCTCCAGTTTGATCCCTAGCCTGGGAACCTCCATGTGTCCAGGGTGCGGCCCTAAAAATAAAAAAAAAAAGGGAAATTAACTTTACTGATAGCTAGTCTGATTTTATATACTGAATTTCTAAAGGAGACTTTTAGATATCCTGTAAGACTGAGTAACAGGTTTGGGTTATGGAGAAAGGAGTAGAATATGAAATGAGGCTATTACCAAAAATAGCAAGAAAAATGCATTTTTAGCTAAAAGTTCTAAAACAGATTTGTGAATAGGAACTGAGAAATATCAACATAAAACCAATTATTTTGGCAACCTCACTGAATTTTTTCGGCTGCACCTGTGGCATGTGGATTTAATACTATCAGTTTAGTAAAAATTGATAGCACTTCATATATTTTCAGATTTAACCTATGATTTTTTTGTTGCTGTGTTTTTGGTGTCAGTATTATGGCTAACTACTACAGTAAAATTTTAGTTTTGAATCTTTTCTTTTTTTTTTTTTTTTTTTAGGGCCGCACTCTGGACACATGGAGGTTCCCAAGCTCGGTGTCGAATTGGAGCTGTAGCTTCTACACCATAGCCACAGCAACACCAGATCCAAGCCGAGTATGTGACCTACACCACAGCGCACAGCAACACTGGATCCTTAACCCACTGAGCAAGGCCTGGGATGGAACCTGCATCCTCATGGATACTAGCTGGGTTCTTTAGCCACTTAGCCACAATGGGAGCTCCTAGTTTTGAATCTTAATGTTACCTGTAGAAACTGTTGTTCTTTGTTGATAAACCTTTTAAAAATTATGTCAACAACATGCCATGTTTTATTTCTTTTCTGAAAAATAATTAAGCTAATTTCATTGAAAATAAAATGGGTAATGCATGGTATAATGCAGATGAGCTCCAGATGTGCTTGAGCAGTGAAAAACAGCTAGACTTTTGTTTTGGCTGTCTCTTAGTTTAATTATTTTAAATGTTTATTTAAAAATAAGGAGTTCCATAGTGGCTCAGTGGGTTAAGAATTTGACTAGTATCCGTTGGATGTGTTTTTGATCCCTGGCCTCGTTCATTGGGTTAAGGATCTGGCATTGGTGTAAGCTGCAGCATAGGTCACGGATGTGGCTCAGTGTTGCTCTGGCTATGGTGCAGGCCAGCAGCTGCAGCTCCAGTTTGCCTACCAATCCCTAGCCTGGGAACATCCGTAAGCCTCAGGTGTAGCCCTAAAAAAAATTTTTTTAATTAAAAATAAAATAGAGGAGTTCTTGTTGTGGCTCAGCGGGTTAAAAGACCTGACATTGTCTCTGTGAGAATGCTATTTTGATCCCTGGCCTCATTCCGTGGGTTAAGGATCTGGATCCGGTGTTGCTGTGGCTATGACATAGGCCTGCAGCTAGCTGCAACTCCGTTTGACCTCTAGCCTGGGAACTTCCATATGCCTCAGGTGCACCCATAAAAAGAAAAATAAATAAATAAAATAGAGAAGACACTAAATTAGAAAGCACCTATAAAATTGAAGAAAGGACATGATACAAAAATTGTACATGATTGTGTGTACACATTGAAGAAGATGGATGAAGATGCATTAAAATAAGTAATTTTCTTGATTAGGAGATTAAAGATTTAACATTATTATACCTTCTGTATATTTGAGTTCCTGCCATCATTAGTCATTCCTTTGGGCAGCAAAATATGGAGAAGTAAGACATTTAAGTGTGATTTCTTCTTAATTACTTGGATATCTTAAATGAAAATGTTTTGACTTATCCAGATGACCAAGTTATTTAATTTTATAGGTGCAGATATATTTTTAGGCCTATGTAAGTTCCGCAGAATTTTAAAAAACAGAAGTAAATTCAAGCATATAAAAGAATTTGATACATGGCAAAGTGATATTTCAATCCAGTTGGAGAAAAGGGCACATAGATAGTAAGTATAACCAACCACAATTTGTCTATCCAAAAGAAAATTAAATTGAGACAGTACTTAACAACATATGTAGAAACCGATTTCAGATGGATTTTTTCAATTAATATTGTCAATATTTTATTGTTTAAAATAGTTAAGCTTTAATATTGACAATATTGATTCTTAAAAGTTTTTAATATATACAATCTAGATGTAGCGATGACCTTTTAAACCAAGATAGGAAATCTAAAAGTCATAAAAGTAAACATGGGTATGTGAGACTGCATAGAAATGAAGAATTTTCGGTGGCAAAAATAAAGGACAAAACAGATTTTTAAAAATGTTTGAGGAGTTCCTGCTGTGATGCAGTGGGTTAAGAATTCGACTACAGCAGCTTGAGTCACTGTGGAGGTTCACATTCAATCTCCGGCCGGGCACAGTGGGTTAAAAGATCCTGTGTTGCCACAGCTGTGGCTCAGATCAGTCCCTGGCTCGGGAACTTCCATATGCCATGACTGCAGCCATTTAAAAAAAGGGGGGCGGGCAGGGTAACCACAATAACGTGTACATGTTAGACTACACTTTTGTGCATATCTGTATGAGCTGAATGGCAGAAAGAGTAGTCACTAAAATGTTTAGTAGTTATGTTAGTGCATGGATGGGTGCTTCAGGTGATTTTTATTTTGTCACCCTTTTCTATATTACGTGTTTTTATTTTTACAATGAACATGTAGTTCCATAGGATAAAAACCATCTCTTTTAAAGATAAATCTGGAGTTCCCGTCGTGGCTCAGTGGTTAACGAACCCAACTAGTAACCATGAGGTTGTGGGTTCAATCCCTGGCCTTGCTCAGTGGGTTAAGGATCCAGCATTGCCTTGAGCTGTGATGTAGGTCGCAGATGTGGCTCGCATCCTGTGTTGCTGTGGCTGTGGTGTAGGCTGGCAGCTACAGCTCCAGTTCGACCCCTAGCCTGGGAACCTCTATATGCCGCGGGTGTGGCCTTAAAAAGAAAAAAAGACAAAAATAAAATAAATAAAATAAATAAAAACAAATAAATCTGATAGGACAAAGAAGGAATATAGAAAAGGAAAAACTCCATTTGAAATGGCTGGAAATGGCAATTATCAGAAATTTTTTTTAACTTAATTTCCCTTCAGGTATCTGAAGGGAAAATGTATAAATTACCCTGACAATTCCACAAATTCTCTTTAATTTTGTATTTGACCCCTAGCCTGGGACCTCGCATATGCTACAGATGAGGCCCTAAAAAGCAAAAAAAAAAAAAAAAAAAAAAAAAAAAAAAAAAAGATAAAAATGTACAAGAAAGTGATAGGCATTACTAGATAGGGTTACAAATTTTATTTTTGGTATGATGGTAAGTCCTCCAGAAATTCTTTCTGCCTTGGAGATAGCAGATTGCACAAGGATGGAGTCACCTGACTTAAGCATGTGACAGTATAGGGGAAAGTCCACATTTGGGTTTTAGTGAATTAAAAAAAAAAAAAAACGCGAAAAAGTAGATACAAAGTTAACTCTCCTTAAGAAAGCTTCCAGTAAGAATGCCTTTAAAGAAGCAAATTAGGGAGTTCCCACTGTGGCTCAGCAGAAATGAACCCAACTAGTATCCACAAGAATGTGGGTTCAATCCCTGGCCTTGCTCAGTGGGTTAAGGATCCGACGTTGCTTTGAGCTGTGGTGTAGGTCACTGGTGTGGCTCGGATCTGGCATTGCTGTGGCTGCGGTGAGGGTGGCAACCACAGCTCCGATTTGACTCCTAGCCTTGGAACTTACATATGCTGCCCTGTGGCCCTAAAAAGCAAAAAGAAAAAGGGGAAAAAAAGAGCAAAATTAAAAGTTACTTGTTATTTAGTACTTGATTTCTCTTCTTCTAAGAATCTGAAGTTAATGTATCATTCAAAGCCATCATAGAAAATGGTAGATACTTTAGAGTGGGATTTGTTACATGTTTAAAGCATTTGTATTTGCTTCTCACATTGATATATATATGTACACACACACAGTATATACACATATATATAGTTCTTTTCCTTACTGGTTTTACTAACTTAACTACTAAATTATATATATGCATATACATATGTGTGTGTTCTCTATGTAAGCTGCACAGATTTTTTAATCTACTTTTATTGAGATACAATTGACATACAGTACTGTGTAAGTTTAAAGTGTACAACATATTCAACCACCATGGAAAACAGTATGGAGGTACCTTAGAAAACTATACATAGAACTACCATATGACTCAGCAGTCCCACTCTTGGGCGTATATCTGGACAAAACTTTCCTTGAAAAAGACACCTGCACACATTCGTTGCATGTTCATTGCAGCACTACTCACAATAGCCAAGACGTGGAAACAACCCAAATGTCCATCCACAGATGATTAGATTAGGAAGATGTGGTATATATACACAATGGAATACTACTCAGCCATAAAAAAGAATAAAATAATGCCATTTGCAGCAACATGAATGGAATTAGAGACCCTCATACTGAGTGAAGTAAGTCAGAAGGAGAGAAGCAAATACCATATGATATCACTTATATCTGGAATCTAATATACTGCACAAATGAACCTTTCTACAGAAAAGAAAAGCACGGACTTGGAGAACAGACTTGTGGTTGCCAAGAGGATAAAGGAGGGAGTGGGATGGTATGGGAGTCTGGGGTTAACAGTTATAGACTATTGCCTTTGGGATAGAAAAGCAAGGAGATCCTGCTGTATAGCACCAGGAACTATGTCTAATCACTTGTGATGAATCTATATATGTATGTGTAACTGGGTCACCAAGCTGTACAGTTGAAAAATTGACAGAAAACTGTAAACAAGCTATAATGGAAAAATTAAAAATAAAGGGTACAGCATAATGATTTGACTTACATACATTATGAAATATGTATGTATTACCACAATAACTTTAGTGAACATCCATCATCTCATATAATACAAAATTAAAGAAATGGAAAAAATTTTTTCCTTGCAGTGTGAACTCTTAGAATTTACTCTCAACAACTAGTGATTTGATATTTCTATAAATTTCAAAGTAAGTCTAGTTATGGTGTCACCATACAAAGATATTCCATACTTATTGGCTGTGTTCCCCACACTGTGTATTTCATAGCAGTTGACTTTTTTTGTAACTGAAAGATCATACCTCTTAATCTTCCTTACCTATCTCACCCCATCCCCATCCTCTGCACCGCTGGCAACCATCTCTTTTCTGTATCTGTGACTCTGTTTCTGTTATGTTTGTTCATTGTTTTATTTTTCAGATTTCACATATAAATGAAATCATATGGTGTTTATCTTTCTCTGTATGTTTCACTTAACATAATACCCTCTAGTTTCTTCCATGTTGTTGAAAATGACAATATTTCATTCTTTCTTATAGCTGAGTATTATAGATAGATAGATAGATGATAGGTAAATAGATGATAGGTAGATAGATAGATAGATAGATGATAGGTAGATAGATGATAGGTAGATAGATAGGTAGGTAGATAGATAGGTAGATAGATATTACATCATCTCTATCCATTCATCTGTTGATGAACACTTAGGTTGCTTCTGTATCTTGGCTATTGTGGATAATGCTGCAGTGAACATAATGAGGTACATAAAACTTTTCTAGATGTAGGAGTGGAATTACTGGATTGTATGGTAGTTCTGTTTACAACTTCTTGAGGAATGTACAGATTCTTTTTGAAAAGAGTCAGGATGTGTGTAAATAAAAATTAGCTACAGAGTTCCTGCTGTGGCACAGTGGATTAAGGATCTGGGTTGCTGCAACTGTGGCTCAGATTTGGTCCATGGTCCAGGAACTTTCATATTCTGCAAGTGTAGCCATTAAAACAAACAAAAAGTAACTTTAGTTTTGAGAGGCAACTTGGGCGGTAAGGAGGTTAAGGGTGTAAAGTACTGGGGACAGACTGAATCAAATCCTGGCTTTGCTATTGCTTAGCAGTATGACTTTGGGGGAAGTTTCTTTTATCTTTATTTCTTTTTTTTTTCAGCTTTAAGATAAGGATATTAAGGGTATATTTATCTCATTAAGTGTTGTGAGGATTAAATGAATAATATAAGAAAAGAGACTAGGACAATAATGGGTACGTAATAAGAGCTATATAAATGTTTGCCATTGTTATTTCAGTTACTGTGCTGTTTGCTCAGTTCGTTAGGTTTATATAGTAATTTTATCACTTGGTTTAATTGTTTTAACACTTATCAAATCACTCAATATTTTTAATTGAGTTGAATGGATAATATATGTACAAATATAGTAAAAAATTATATATTCATGCTTACGTGTGTTGTTTTCTCCCTCTCTCCATCCTTATTCTTTTTTTCCATGTGTTTTTTTGCAAAGGTATCATCTCTTCGTGTTATTCCGGACCTTACATTTTTCTCTTAACAGTGTTACCTTGGAGGTCTTTCCTCATTGATGCAGCTAAAGATGCCTCTTTCTTTTTATTTATTTTTTTTATTTTTTTTCTCTTAATGGATTTTATTTCAATTATAGGTGTGCATAAATCATCACAAGTCAATTTTACAGATTTTGTATCCCAAACCCCCAGTGCATCCCCCCAACCCCCAGATTGTCTTATTTGAAAAACCAAGGTTTTCCAAAGTCTGTGAGTCATTGTCTGTTCTGTAAGAAGGTTCATTGTGTCTTTTTAGTTTCC
>PVHT021183694.1:1350480-1428299 GCA_004024745.2 Catagonus wagneri | reverse complement strand
AAGTCAATTTTACAGATTTTGTATCCCAAACCCCCAGTGCATCCCCCCAACCCCCAGATTGTCTTATTTGAAAAACCAAGGTTTTCCAAAGTCTGTGAGTCATTGTCTGTTCTGTAAGAAGGTTCATTGTGTCTTTTTAGTTTCCACATGTAAGCGGTATCATTGGGTGTTGCTGTCTAATTGTCTGACTGGTTTCACTGCCTCTTTCTTTTTAATAGTAGCCTAGCATTCGCTTGTACCAATGTACCATGATCATCTTATGTAGCATTTGTTGAGAGTACACTCTTGTTTCAGGCACTTTTCTAAATATTTTAGTTGGATGAACTCATAGAAAACTCAGAGGAAACTTTTTTTTTGTCTTTTGTGATTTTTATGGCCGCACCCACAGCATATGGAGGTTCCCAGGCTAGGGGTCGAATCGGAGCTGTAGCCGCCGGCCTATGCCACAGCCACAGCAATGCGGGATGCGAGCCACATCTGCAACCTACACCACAGCTCATGGCAACGCCAGATCCCTAACCCACTGAGCAAGGCCAGGGATCGAACTCGCAACCTCATGGTTCCTAGTCAGATTCGTTAACCGCTGTGCCACGACGGGAACTCCAGAGAAAACTTTTGAGATAGGTATTATTTTTATCCTCATTTAACAAATGAGTCAGTTTAGGCATGGGGTGGTCAAATGCCCTACCATTTCATACAGTTTATAAGTAATAGGAGTCTCAATTTGAATTCAGGGAATATCTTTCCAGAGGTCTCTATCTTAATACCACTCAATATATATACAACCTGTCATACTACCACAAGTTGTTTAACTGTGTAGTCCTCATATTAATGGACATCCCAATCTCTTGCTACAAATGAAATGCTATAATAGATATTTTGTAAATTTTTAAAGTACATTTTTAAAAAGGGAAGAGCCAGATGGAAGGATATGTACATTTTAGATTTGGGTGGGTATTACCACATTATTCTCCAATTTAGGGATGCACTGAAGGTCAGGTTTGCCCTCAGTATTTTGCCACTATCTGCCATTTAGCTTGAGTCTTGGGGAAGCTGAATAACTGAATGACCCTAACATATCTAGCATTACTGAATCATGTGTGGTCTCCTGTCATGTAATAGCGTAGGTTAGCATCATATCTAATCAGTGTAACAGTGTTAGTATAGGAACGAGATATGGCAAATGTTGTGACTTTTTGTTACTTTCAAATAATGGTAAGTTTTCTTGATATAACTTGAAATGCTCTTTATGTGATTCATACATTGAAAATCTGTTGGAGTTCCCATTGTGGCTGAGTAGGTTAAGAACCTGACATAGTATCGAAGAGGATTTGAGTTCGATGCCTAGCTTCACTCAGTGGGTTAAGGATCAGGCGTTGCCGCCAGCTGTGGCATAGGTCACAGATGTAGCTTGAATCTGGTGTTGCTGCAACTCTGGCTTAGGCCTGAAGCCGCAGCTCTGATTTGAGCCCTAGCCTGGGAACCTCACAGGTGTAGGCCGAAAGAAAGAGAGAGAGGGAGAGAGGGAGAGGGAGGGAAGGAAGACAGAAAGAGAGAGAGAAGGAAGTTAATTTTGTCAATTGAAGTTTGAATGTAAATTGTTAAGAGTAGAATATTACAATTGCTAATCAGTGGGAAAGTCGCTGGATTTTATGTACAAAAATAATCATGTTAAAGCTTTTGAATAGTAAATAGGGAGTCAGATTGCCAATTAGTATGAACATTTAGAGTGTGATAGCTAGCTAAATGTAGGAATAACTATCTTTTGTGAAAAATGGATTGTCACTCTGTAAGTCTTATTCTTAGGTAATGCAGAATTACACTGTGAAGGGTTTTATTAAGATGAGTTAACAGCGTACACAAATTATTCTGAGTACAGCATACTTCTGTTCAGTGTCCTCTGTTTCATTTGTTTCAATAAAGGGAAAAATATCTCTTATTAACCCAAAGAACAGGCTGACACCAAACTTTTCAGTGTGATCTAAAGCAGGCACTTTAAATACAGAATGCTCAAGTTCCAACTTGGTGGTGCTTGAATATAGGTTTATAGTACTTGCTATTGTTCTTTGGTATGTGTGTGTTTTAAATATCTCATCCTTAACCAAAGGTACTGCTGGATAAGGAGAAGTGCTTATAGGTAAAGATAAACACTATTAATTCTTTATTGTAAACTATTTCTACCTCAGATTAGAGCAGAATAAAACAATAGACAATAACTCCCTCTACCTTCACCCTCCAAATGAATCATTGCCCTATAGCAACTTTGATATCCAAAATATTAGAGATTAGCCTGAGTTTTGGAAAACAACCTGTGCTATGCCTTATGGCTCAAAACTTCACTCAAGATAGGGTTAAGCTTTTCCTAAATCCTTGCTCAAGATACTGCCATTAAGCCTTGTTCTGAAACATAGATGAGTAAGTACTTCAGAGGCATATCTGACTAATATACTCCTGAGCTATTAAGAGGCAGTGGAAATTCCCAGGATTTGCTGAACTTGACTGGACAAGAGGTTGCCCACACAGCCTTAGCAAGAGCCACGTAAGTTCATTCTAAACAAACAGATAAAAGCCCATTTGGTTGTTTTCAACTATTCCCCCTATGATATTCCTAGGGTTAAGTTTCTTTGATTAGCCTTATAGGCCATGTAGTCTTGTATAAATCTTAGTTGACAAGTAAAAACACAAGTGATTTTATCTATTTATTTTTTTGTAGAATTATTTTGTGTTCTTGCACTCATAACATCAAAGAAAATAACCACTAAAATTATAACATTTTTAACTTTTGTTTTATTTTTTGTTTTTTAGGGCTGCACCAGCGGCATATGGAAGTTCCCAGGCTAGGGGTCGAATCTGAGCTGCAGCTCCCACCCTACGCCACAGCCACAGCAACTCAGGATCCGAGCCTTGTCTGCCACCTACCCCACAGCTCATGGCAACGCTGGATAGCTGACCCGCTGAGCAAGGTCAGGGATTGAACACACATCCTCATGGATACTAGTCGGATTTGTTTCCACTGGTCCAGTTTGTTTCTACTGCGTCACAATGGGAACTCCATAACATTTTTAACTTTTAACAAACATTTTTTACTTTTATTTTTTGCTTTTTAGGATCACACCTGGGGCATATGGAAGTTTCCCAGGCTACAGGTTGAATCGGAGCTGTAGCCACCAGCCTACACTACAGCCACAGCAACGTCTGCCATACCAGCCATGTCTGTGACCTATACCACAGGTCACAGCAACACCGGATCCTTAACCCACTGAACGAGGCCAGGGATCAAACTCTCAACCTCATGGTTCCTAGTCAGATTCGTTTCCGCTGAGCCACGACGGGAACTTCAACATTTTTATTCTTTTTTTTTTTTGTCTTTTTGCCTTATCTAGTATTAATTTATAGCTTAGATGCCTATAACCAATGGAAAAACTGTTTTATGAACAGACTGAAGTATCCCTGCCTTCAAGGTGCATGTTTATCATTTTCTTTTCTTTTTTTGTCTTTTCGCTTTATCTAGGGGCACACCCGCAGCATATGGAGGTTCCCAGACTAGAGGTCTAACAGGAGCTGTAGCTGCCGGCCTTCGCCAAAGCCACAGCAACGCGGGATCCGAGCCGCATCTGCAACCTACACCACAGCTCTTGGCAACACTGGATCCTTAACCCACTGAGCAAGGCCAGGGATCGAACCCGCAACCTCATAGTTCCTAGTCAGATTCGTTAACCACTGAGCCACAACTGGAAATCCAACATTTTTATTCTTTATATCGGAAGGTCATTCTGCAATGGTAATATTTGGCTTCAGCTTTGACATCAGGTAAATATTGATTTTTAAAACTTTGGCCATTGGGCATTAGGCCAAGATGTGTATTCAGTGTACTTCAAAGTGATTGTATCTGTTTTCACTCAGTGAGAATGCCTCTTTCCTAAACACCTTTACCAGTACTGTCACTGAGCAGTATTTACTACTTGCCTACCGTGTGTCAAGTGCTTTACTATCTAATCGGGGTACTCATTGAACAAAGCAGATGGGGTCCTTGTTTTCCTCACACTTACAGTCTGGCAGTAGAAACAGACACTGAATGATTCTGTTTACAGATTTTTTTTTATATAATGATTTTTATTTTTTCCATTATAGGTGGTTTACAGTGTTCTGTCAATTTTCTGCTGTACAGCAAGGTAACCCAGTTACACATACATGTATACATTATTTTTTCTCACGTTATCATTCTCCATCATAAGTGACTAGACATAGTTCCCAGTGCTATACAGCAGGATCTCATTGCCCATCCATTCCAAAGGCAATAATTTGCATCTATTAACCCCAAATTCCCAATCCATCCCACTCCCTCCCCCTCCCAGTTGGCAACCACAAGTCTGTTCTCCATGTCCATGATTTTCTTTTCTGTAGAAAGGTTCATCTGTTCACAAATTTTTAATTACAGTAATGGCAAGTGCTGCAGAAGAGCAATATTGAAAACTGTGAGCGTATACCTGGGGGAACTGGAAGTTAAGTCCTTAGCAAACCATACTATTGAAAACCCCCATCTGTGATTGAGTCCTTGTCTCCCCACAGCCAATTTAGTTAAATAAACCCTGGTAGTTATTAATCATAGACTACTAGGCAAACCATTAGAAATGCAAATTTCTCTCCCTCTGAATTGAAAATGTCTGTGGACTTTTGCCTGAAGCTGTATCCTTAAATCCACATCATGATGTGTTTTTCACCTGTAGTAAGCAGTTTTCTTTTACTCTTTTGCTCAAATATGTCCTCAAAATATGCTTTATGTCATATTTTTATTTCAGAGATTTTATGAATTCCTGAGTTGAGATGAACCTATTTAGGTTGATGATGCTTCCTTTAAACATTGAGTTAATAATCCTTTGTATAGTTTGTGAATCTTTTTTCCCCTCTGTTTCATTCATGAAATAAATGACAGGACAGATCCATTTAAATGTGTAAGCATGAATTTATGTCACAACTTGTAGTAGCCTTTTTACTGTGACACTATTGATGCCGACTCTTCCTCTGTACCTCATTCTCAAATAAGTGGATCGCTTGTATTTGGCCTGCTCGTGTTCATGCTTTCTTGGCAAAGCAGTCAAGGAAATCACTCATTAAGTAACATTCAAAAGAGTGGTATGGTACTTATAGGCAGTTTTTAAGAGAAGTTTGCAAGTATTTTGAGCAATAGGTTTGTTTGTTTAATAGTTGTAAAATTTCTCGGTTGACTGCTTTTGCGGGGAGTAATTATCATGCAAGACTGCTAGCATTTAAAAAAAAATTAATTAAAGCAACTTCATAGGCAGTGTATCTGAGAAAACCTAATCCAAATGCCAAAGAGCCATTTCTTGCTCAGAATCCGTGAAAGTTAAGGATCCTCTGAGAAGAGAATTTACTCAGGACAGTCCTTGGCGCTGTGAACTTGGATTTCTAGACTGTTTAACCCAAGAAGTTTCATTATTATTAAATACTTTTTTTGAGGGAAAAGGAAGACTGTAGGATTTGAAATAAACTGATACTTCCATTTTGTTATCATTATTGGATTTTAAAGGTATTTTCTAGTTTTTCACTATTGTGTTCAAATAAACACATGTATAAGTAAATCCTTATCCATGTGTCAAAATATATTTTCAGAAGTACAATTCATAATTCAAAAGGTAGAACATTTTTGCAGCGCTTGTTGCATAATGCTAAATTGCTTCCTTTATTTCTTTTTTTTCTTTTTAGGGTCTTAACCACAGTATATGGAAGTTCCCAGGCTAGGGGTCAGATCAGAGCTACAGCTGCTGGCCTGAATCACAGCAGTGCCAGATTCAAGCCATGTCTGTGACCTGAACCACAGCTTACAGCAGTGCTGGATCCTAAACCCACCGAGCAGGGCCAGGGATTGAACCCACATCCTCTTGGATACTAGTTGGGTACATTTCGGCTGAGCCACAACAGGAACTCCCCCATATTTCTTACAAAATAGTAAACCTCGCTGACCTTTCCTTGATGGTTGTAGGTCATTATAATGGCCATTAATCAATTCCTAAAGTCTTTCCTTGTATACTTTCTATTTATTCTTAGAGGTAGCCCTTTAATGATTTGTTGCTTTAAATACACAGTGTTGTAAAATGTTAGATAATAATTTTTTTTTGTCTTTTTTGCCTTATCTAGGGCAACACCCGAGGCATATGGAGGTTCCCAAGGCTAGGGGTCTAACCGGAACTGTAGCTGCCGGCCTTCGCCACAGCAACGCAGGATCCGAGCTGCATCTGCAACCTACACCACAGTTCACGGCAACGCCGGATCCTTAACCCACTGAGCAAGGCCAGGGATCGAACCCGCAACCTCATGGTTCCTAGTCGGATTCGTTAACCACTGAGCCACGACAGGAACTCCAGATAATAATTTTTAATTGTGCGTAAATTGAGTCAGTAATACTATACAGAGTTCCCTTGCAGTGTGCAGAAACGTTAAAACTGTCATTCTAACAATTCAGAGATCTTGTTTTGCTCCTTCCTAGGTCTTTATTCCAAGGAAGGTTGGCAAGTGTGACCTCAGATATAAACACAATTGTGCTGTATTTAGTTCTGATACCGTTAGATACCGTATCATTTTTGCAGCATACTTTTTCCCCCCTTCATCTTCTTAGCCTTGAAATTAGTCTCCTGCAGTTTCTGGAGTGCCATAGTTTAAATTCGTCGGTTTTCTTCTTAGTACATCAAATAAAGGGATATGTTATAATTGGTGAAATCTTAGGTTAAATGGAATTATAGGCAGGAGAGTGCGTAATGTAAGAATTGCTCTTGTGAGACAGCATCCTAAGAGTATTCGTATGGATCCCTAGTTGGTTGCCTTACTTTAGCGTCACCTAGTCAGTTAGTTAAAATGAAATAAAGTATAATAACGAAATGTAAAAAATAAAAATAGAAAAAATTGAGAAACCATGAAAAATATAAATAACAAAAAGTGGGAAACTGTAAAGAGCGTTATTAAACTATGGTATCCATTTAATGTAGTATTATACAGTTTAAGGTTATATTTATTAACAATACGTGAAGTTGTATTATAGCATTAATTGTAATTATGTGAAAAGTTGTGAGGAAATAATAAAGTTAATATTCAAGTGGTGAGACTTTTCTTTAGGTGTTTTTTAAAATTATAAGCATAACTGCTTCTGAAAATAAATTTTAAGGAAAAGTATGTAACAAATATTTATTTTCTTTACTGTTTGTATCTTTTGGCTATTTACATAGCCAAGTTAAGATAAAAACAGTGACTTGTCTTTTGTTTGTAACCTGAATTCAAGAAAATATAAAAATGACACAAAAGTCTTATGGGATACTAATGTTAGCTTCACTGTAGTTTTTAACTCTAGTAAGTTATATCTTAGAAATAAGAAAAATAAGAGGAATTTCTTAGATACTGTTTTAAATACCTTCATTACTCCAAATTTTATGGCAGTCTGTTGTCTAGAAATTGTCCACTACTGTTCCCTGTTGCGAAATTGTATTGGATCTGTTTTCATTAATGTTATTATTAGTTCAAAATATGCCCATTTACTTTGTAGTTAATTTTTTCACTATTATAACCAGTTACTTATGTTTGTGTTATAAAACTAGGCATTAATAAAATTCAGCATTATGCATTCTTTAAAAAAATCTTAGTTCTTTAGGAGGTAGATATTCTAGGAGCAGACTATTCTTGGTTGTACTGCTTACTCTTTAGTGTATGAATGATGTTTATGTTATCTTTTTTCATTTCTTCCCTTTTGCCTGCATACTATCCTTTGCTATTCTAACGAAGGGTCAGTTATTAATGGAAAAGAGTCATTCCTGATTTTTTTTTAAGGTGATAAAGGTTAAAGCTACTGGCTTAAATAAGGTCTTTTGAATTATTTATTATTAAATTTAGATGTTAAAATTGGGCTAAATTTGGGCTTCTCCACTCTATCTCTAATCTTGAATGGACTGCTTAAGTCTCAAAACCTGTTTCCTAATCAAACAGTACCTACTTCACAGGACTGTTGTTAAGGTTTAAATGAGATATATATATTTTTAACCTAATACCTGGGGGTGTGATATGTGCTTAACAAGTAGTAATTGACATTATCTATTTTTAATATCAGAACATTTCATTGATTTACTGCTATGCAAGGCTTTATGCTATGTGAAGGGAAGGGAGTAAGAAAATGATAAATATGCACCTTGAAGGCAGGGATACTTCAGTCTGTTCATACAACAGTTTTTCCATTGGTTATAGGCATCTAAGCTATAAATTAATACTGTAGAACTTATATACTGAATATAGTATTTTGTTATTCTGGTTAAACTGGATTATCACACTCAGTATGGCCCAATTTTACATATAAAATTTTGAAGTGAAAGGAATCTGTGATTGTTTATTTCTAGAAATGTTATCAAAATGGTTTATGGATAAGTTTGTCAACATAGCTTTTATTATTGACATAAACACTTTTTTCTTTTTTTTTTGGCTGCACCCACAGCATGCAAAAGTTCCCTAAGCCAGGGATGGAACCCTAACCACAGCAGTGATAATTGTGGATTCTTAACTGCTAGGCCACCAGGGAACTCCCTGTCTTTACTGTTTCTTTTATAGGAACGCCTGTATTTTGATAAATGAAGGAATGTATTGTGTGTGCTCTCAAAAAAATTTATTTTGGTTAGGAATAAATCTTTCCTGATTCTGTTAGTTCAGTTTGCCCTCTGTGATTTTTCTGTACTTCTCTGTTCTGATTGCCACTTTTGTCTGTACATTTCACTGTAGTCTGTCTCAGTAATTTTTTGTGAACTATTTAAGTAATGATATTATCTTTGTCTTTATTCTTAACCTTTTGGTCTATCCATTTTTCCAAAAAAAATAGCACTATGAAATATGTATAACAAAAATAATTTTTATTCTTGAAACCTTGTCCTTTCTTGTTATGTTGGTTAAGTTCAGTGGACCAGTAAAGGCAACAGGGACCCAAATGCTTTCAATCTTTCATTTTTTTTGTCATCCTTAGCAAGGTGGCCTGCCTGCTTAAATTTGCTCCCTTCAAGATCCCAAGATGTCCCATGCAGATGACCAGATCCCAAGTGAAAAAGTGTTTCTCATGGCCTTTAAAAAATCAAATAAATCATTCCCAGAAGCTTACCAGCAGACTTTCCTTTACCTCCGATTGGTCAGAACATCATTACATGCTCATTTCTAAACAGTCATTAGCAAGGGAACTGGAATTACCTTAATGGGTCTATCAAAATTTGAGCCAATTTAGGGTTTTGCTAGCAAGATAAAAATGGAGAACTCATTATACTAGTCAGTAATCTACCACATAAGCCTTTCTACTTGTGCTGCTAGGTAGGTAGATTAAATAAAACGAATAAGAAAGAGCTTCACAAAATGATTTAGGGAGTTCCCTGGTGGCCGAATAGTAAAGGATCCAGTGTTGTCACTGCTATGGTGTGGGTTCAATCCGTGGCCCAGAAATTACTGTATGCTGTGCAGCCAAAAAATAAATTTTAAAAAATTTAGTACTATATAAATATAGGGTAGTTTTATTAGCTAGAATTTAACTTTTGTTGTAATTTATAACAATCATAAAAATAGTAAACAGATTTATGATGCCTTTTCTAAGAAGGTAAGCTATATATGAAAATAAGTATTTGCTTGTAATCAGCTAAATTCTTCACCTTAAAAAAATCTATTATTTCCAAAATTAGTCTTAAATAAGTTGGATAGAATGCATTTTTTCAGATGTTACATTAAAATACTTAAGTATCATTGGAGTGCCACAGTATCAATTAAGGCTTTTCCATGTAAATAAATATTGTCTTGGAACCTTGGTATTTAGTTTTTGTATGACACCTCATCCTTGCTCCCAATAGTCATATCATCCAAGACTGGTAGTAAAGACATTTCTAGAATAATTAAATTACTAGGTATGGTGCATTAACCAGTAGCAATTTGGAAGGGACCTGGTAAAGCAGAAGAAACAAGAGTGGGCCTCTGGTGTGATTTGCCACTGCAGTGTTCTGCGGGGTGTAGGGGAGAGGCTGATGACTCATTAGATCAGATGGTTGCCTGCCTGAGCTGTCTGGATTTTTCCCCTTCTACAGCAGGGTTGGTTTTGTTTTCTAATCTTTCACAAATATGAGGTGGGAGGGGTTTTGCAATCTATGACTTTTAGAATCTTGGTTGTTAATTGCATTTGCGTTTTATCCTCAAGATAGGAGTCCAACAACTAAAGGCATTTTTTAAAAAAATGTAATCATTGAGTTGATTTCTCTGAGTGCAGATACATATACCACATTGTTTTCATGAAAGGAACTGTTTTTAAAGTATCAAACTTTTATTTTTTAAATGATCAAGAACAGCAATAATAGCTGCATGCATTTATGTTAGAAAGGAGGTCTTTTTTTTTTTTTTGAAGGGCTGCACTCACAGCATATGGAGTTTCCCAGGCTAGGGTCCAATCAGAGCTACAGCTGCAGGCCTACGCCACAGCCACAACAATGCCAGATCCTTTACCCACCGAGTGAGGCCAGGGATTAAACCCGCAAACTCATGGTTCCTAGTCGGGATTCGTTTCCCCTGTGCCACCAGGGGAACTCCTAGAAAGGAGTTCTTAAATAGCATATAAATCAACTATACTCCAATAAAAATTTTTAACAAGGAAAAGAAAAAATAAGCAGCATATAAAGTTCATGTAGCCTTATATCATGATGGTTTGGCTGTTACAGAGATTTTGCGTAAGATTAACATTCATTATAATCTAACTTGCAATATAATTTTCTTATTGCAAGTTAAAATGTTATGGAAAGTTGTTGTCTTAAAATTTTTTAAAAAGCCTGTGCTTTTTTAAAGAGACCTAAGCATTCAGTGGTGAAGCAGATTTTAGTGGGGTATTTTTATTTCCCCTATTTTCGTAGGTAACAATGAAGAGTGGTTAATAGATACAAGTTAGTATGGTGTATGACCCTGCCTATCAAACTTCTGTATGCTTTGCCTTATTCAATTGTTAAGTCAAACTTGTCCACCTAATATATAGCTTTTTCTTTTTATTTGTGAGGATGAAGCACTTTCATATTTTTCTTTCCTTTTTTTTTACTTTCATATTTTTCTTGTGAAATAAATACTGTATAATGATGAAGTAAAATGCAGAACTTCTTTGGATTAAGAGAATATACAAAAGCATATGGAGTTTCTGTCGTCGTGCAGCAAAAACGAATCCAAATAGGAACCATATGGTTGCAGGTTCATTCCGTGAGCTTGCTCAGTGGGTTAAGGATCCAGTGTTGCCGTGAGCTGTGCTGTCGGTTGCAGATGTGGCTTGGACCCCGTGTGGCTATGGCTGTGGCGTAGGCTAGCAGCTACAACTCTGATTTGACCCCTAGCCTGGGAACTTCCATATGCTGTGGCTGCAGCCCTAAAAGACAAAAAAAAAAAAAAAAAAAAAAAAAAAAAAAAAAAAAAAAAAAAAAAAAAAAAAAAAAAAAAAGGAAAGTAAGAAAGAAAGAAAAAGAGAAAATATATTCTTTCAGGTAATTTTAAGTGTTATGAAGAAAAGCAGGGTTAAGAGAACTAAGGATAATTGTACAACTATAAATGTAATAAAATTCATTAAGTAATTAAAAAAATCAAAAAAATTAGAGAGAATTGAGGATGGCAGTGGGAAAAGAGGGATTATTCCATGGGAGTGAGGAAAAACATTCTAGCCAGAGGCACAGCAAGTGTAAAGGTCTGAGTTAATGGAGCTGAGATTAAAATTTAACGTATTAAAACATCAAAAGTGCTGGGAATTCCTGCTATTCTTCCAGCTTTATACTTATTGGCTATATTCCCCATGTTGTACATCTCATGTCTGTGACTCATTTATTTTGCAACTGGAAGTTTGTACTTCTTAATCTCACATTTCTTTCCTGCTCCTGTACCTCTCCCCAGTGGTAACCATCTGTTTGTTCTCTGTCTAGGATTCAGTTTGTGTTCTGTTATTTCTTCATTTGTTACTGTTTTTAGATTCCACGTATAAGTGAAGTCACAGTATTTGTCTTTTTCTGTCTTATTTTAGTAAGCATAATATCATCCAGTTCTATCCATATTGAAAATGGCAAGGTTTTATATTTTTATGACTGAGTAATATTGCATTGTATGTATATGTACCACATCTTCTTTACCCATTCACCTACTGAAGGGTGCTTAGGTTGCTTCCATATCTTGGCTATTATAAACATTAACTGTTAATAAGTAAACATTGACTTGTTTGCTATAAGAATATTGTTTTAAAAGAAGAATATTAATGAGATGAATGCAAATTTGTGGATTTTGTGAAAAGTGCGTCTAAGTAAATTTATAGAATTATCACTTAGGCTCTTGATTCTTCTATTAGTTTAAGGTCAGTGTTCCTAATACTTGCTGTCTTGGGCATAAGTTTAAACAGTGTATGCCTAAAAATAAAGTTTAAAGCTATAAAGCTATAGAATCATGAGTCTCCCTGGCTAACATTATCTAGTTCAGTGATAAATCCACAAGGCAGCTGAATCATGAACATTTGATTTCCACTACTTCTCATCTACATGGAGGCTCTCACCGTTGTTTTAAAGGGAAGCTATGTATATATCTTTTTTCAAAAATTAGAACATATATCTGGAATCTAATATATGGCACAAATGAATCTTTCCACAGAAAAAAACTCATAGACTTGGAGAACAGACTTGTGGTTGCCAAGGGGGAGTGGGATAGACTGGGAATCTGGGATTAATAGATGTAAACTATTGCCTTTGGAATAAATAAGCAATGAGATCCTGCTGTATAGCACTGGGAACTATGTCTAATCACTTATGATGGAGCATGATGGAGGATAATGAGAGAAGAAAATGTGTATATGTGTGTGTGACTGGGTCACTTTGCTGTACAGTAAAAAATTGACAGAACACTGTAAACTAGCTATAATGGAAAAAATAATCATTTCAAAGAAAATCACCATTACTTCACGAACATTCTAAAACGTCTTCACAAACCCTAGGAGATTTGAAGCATCTACTGTATACTCTAACCCCTCCTTATTCATCTTTCAAATTTCAGCTTAGCCCTAAGTCATTTTTATCCTGCCAAGTCTAGGTTAGATGCCTCTGTTTTAGGCTCTTCTAAATCAGCCTGCACTACTCCTGTGAGAGCATGTTAGTTATCCTATTGTAACTATGTTTGTCTTTTTATTTCCCTAGACCAGAAGCTCCTTGAGGGAGAGATTGTATGTTTTCACTCTATTAATATAGCTCATGGCATATCATCAATGCTTAAAATCTATTTAGTTTTAGAAAATAAGGTTATAGAGTTCCCTGGTGGCTCAGCGGGTTAAGGATCCAGCATTGTTACTGCTGTGACTTGAGTCTCAGCTGTAGCATGGGTTCAGTCCCTGGCCCCGGAAATTCCACATGCTGCTGCCACAGCCAAAAAGAAAAGAAAGTTATGGTGAAATATACATAATAGCTAAGAAAAAAAAAACCTAGCCAAGTGACTAGACTTGGTTCATATAACAAGATAAGAATATATTAGGTACTTTTTATTGGCAATATTAGCTTGTACTAACAGGATAAAGTTAGTGGTTATCAGTATTACTTTTCTGTTAGGCTTACTGTTAGGTGCTTCACAGCAGTTGCAGTAGACTTTACTGATGAAATGAGTCTTAAAAGGTTGAAAGAATTTGACTTGCTCAAGGGCAGACTTTATAATTTCAAATTCAATTTGTCCAACTTGGTCTCTGTTTCTGAAATAAAAAGAAACAACCAGAACAGATATAAGGGAACTCTTCAGTACTCATATGACCTTTAGAATGCAATTTTCAATTCTGCGTGCTCTGTTTTAAAAGAAACATTGACTCATGAAATACTTCCAGAACAGGATAGCTTCAAGGGAGAAAGATCTGAAAAAGTTTGTCCTTTGAGGGACAGTTGAAGACACTACAGAGTTTCCTTGGAGAGGGAATTTACTCTGTGTGGCTACAGTAGTTAGAAGAAACAAGGTCAAAGAGTAGAAGTTACAGGGAAGTAGATTTAGGTTGGATACAAAACAGCTCTCTAAAAGCAGATTCCTAACAATAGAGTGGCTTTTTCATAATTGAAGCCCTGTTTAAATAGTATTACGGATGAAATTTTTGTAAGCATTTTGCCTTTCACAAGGACCATTTTGGACAAACTATACTTAAATCATAACCCCAGGGTAGGTGGTAGTCATGTTTTTCAAATGAAGATGTTAAGATATTTTGATTTGATTTGCCCAAGAGCTCCTTCAGCATGTCCCTAGGAGGATCAGGATATTTCCTAAGTTGGCTGACTCAAGATTTCATGCTATTTCCACCTTACACTGCAGATGACCATGCATCATGCATGCTTGGTAGGAAATACCCGTGCTTGGGGAAGAAGTTAGACTGTATGGTTTTCTTCTGACGTTGAAAATCTTTGGTTTTCTAAAAACTAAAATTTGACTTCCTTTTTTTAGTAAACAAGCAAAGGAGGTCACATTTCTTTGCCCAACCCATTTATCTTTAAACTTTAGGTTTTTTTCCCCCTGTTATCTAAGTAGTTTCTAGAAAAACTTGTTCCTTCTTTTCCTCTTCTAATCTTTTGTAGTCCCATTCCTGATTACCCAGCAGTCCCTTCTACTGCATCTTTTAAGAGACCGGAAAATTCTAGTAAACCAATATCCCCCTTTTTTTCTTCCTTCCTCAACTGCCCTTCTCTAATCACTAATTCTTCCCTTAATGCTGTCCACTGTTCCACCCTTCTGCTTCTGACTGCACTAAACGTATTAAACCAGAATTCCACCGGTAGTGACTTCATTGCTACACTCCCTTTCCGAATTCTTCGATACCTTGGTTAATAGATTACAGATTGTGTTCCATGGAGTGAATGGTTCTGTAGTGATTTTTCATTGTCTCCAGAAAGGCTGAGAAATACTACTCAACCTTGCCTGAATGTATCTCCAAGGCTCAGGGTTTGGTTTTCCTCTCTTTCTGTATTCTGTCTGGACCCACCTCAGTCAGCCTCAAAACTTGCTTTTTAGTTACCTGTTCCCCCAACTCATCCCTAAGTTTAACACAATGTCTTTTCCTTGGGAGGAGCTCAATAAATATTTAGTAAATTGCATTCTATTTGTTAGTGAATTAAGTTGTATGGACCCCTCCTCAGGCCCTAGCCTGGTTAAGAGGCTGTTTGCCTTGGCGGGGAAGGTTCTTTTTCCCTTCAGGTTCGTGCAGCCAAAAAAACCAAAAGCTGAGATCGAAGCAGAATAAGCTTTATTCAGTGGCCACAGAATGGAGAAGTGGGAACTTAGTTCACAAATCAAGTTCTTGCTTAACGCTAGATGGATTTGCTTTTAAGGAATAAGGAAAATGGAGGGAGGAGTGAGAATGAAAGATAAGGATGCATGTGCATTTGTTTTCTGTAGATAAGTCAGGGTCTTTCTAGAAATAAGGTGCCACCACTTTTCTGTCCTTTTTTGGTCAGTGACTTCTAGTCATTTATTAAGTGTCATTTAGTAAGCTAATGTTAGGGAAATCAGTTTAGAAAGAGATTAAGGTTCTTTTGGAAGTCAGATTCATTGTCATCTTGGTTCCAGCTGGTTCTATCCAGTTTTTGTTTTTCTCTTCCTTTAGCTTCCTTTCTTTGTGTCCAGACCTTGTGACTTAAAGATATATGTTAGTTCCTGTTCAAGGGAAGGGTTTGTAGGTTTTGAGCAAGAGTCCGATGGCAACTCTGGTGACACATTGACATTCAGCCCATAATTATTTCTAGAGCCTTCAACTTCTCATCATGCCTGCATCCTATCCCCTACCTTGTTAGATTAATTAAACATCATTCTCGGAGTTCCTGTCGTGGCACAGCAGAAACGAATCCGACTAGGAATCATGAGGTTGCCGATTCGATCCCTGGTCTTGCACAGTGGGTTAAGGATTTGGTGTTGCTGTGAACTGTGGTGTAGGTCGCAGACAAGGCTCAGATCCTGCGTTGCTGTGGCTGTGGTGTAGGCTGGCAGCTGTAGCTGTGATTTGACCACTAGCCTGGGAACCTGCATGTGCGGGTGCGGCCCTAAAAAGCAAAAAAAAAAAAAACATCATTCTCATAGCAGTTCTTCCTCAAGCTTTATTTCCTGTTGTTTGTAGGATGAAGTTTACTGGGCATTCATTTCAAAACCCACAAATTAGCCTCTTTACTTTTACATTCTTATTTCTCTTGCGTTGGAATAAATCTTTTTTTCCAGTCAGGCTAGTCTATTAACTGTTCCTGAAATTTTCATCTTGCATTCTTTTGTTCTTGTTATTTCTGCACCTGAGATGCCTTTGCTATCCTTAGTTTATTCTCATCCTACCTGACCTTCAGGATGTATTCCTTAAACATTCTAATCTTTGAACTTAAATATTATTTGATGCTTTATTGCATATTGATTCATGACCCTTACTTTATGGTTATTTGGAGATATTATTTAGCTTTTCTATACATATATATTTATCTCCTTTATTAAATACCAATAGTTATTAAGTTATACCATAAGTTACAAAGAAACTGTCTACTTTGGTATTTGGACTTGGACTCGTTCTTTGGGTTTTCCAGATTGCACAACTGTAAAGTAGAGAAGTTGAACCAAATTTCTTAAACTGTTCTGTGTTCTGCCTTAAAAAAAAAAAAGGAAGAAAAGAAAAGGGGAAAATAATCCCAGGAATATTTTAAAGATGAATACATTTAAAAAATTTAATGTAAGATAATTTGTTAGATGGTTAAAAAGTAATAAAAGCAGGAAAGGAGGGAGGTATGTTGTAATTTTAAATAGAAGGGCAGATAGGCAGAAAAGCTGGGAGGTGGGGGGGGGGGAGGGCTTTGAATAAAGACCCGAAGGAAGTATAGGAGCTGACGTCTGGGAGAAGAGTATTCCAATAGAAGGAACAACATGTACAAAGACCCTGAGGCAGAGCTGTATAAGTTTTGAGAAATGGCAGAGTTCAGGGTTTATGCAGCACGACTAAAGGGAAGAGTAGTTGGAGGAGGAGGTCAGAGAGATAATGTTGTAGGGCTAGATCAGCTACTGGAAAGACTTCACATTGTTATACTCCTTGGAATTGTCTGTGGAATACCTTGCGTTAAGATATATAATTCTGAATTTTAATAACTGTAGGCCATCCAGGAATAAGGTACTTTACCCAAATCTTAAAAATTTTGTTATATTTTACTTGGAAGAAGTGTTAGTAACTCAAGAATACACTGAAGTTCACCATTGACATTGGTTCTTCTGCTTTAAGACTTGTAATTATAACTTAAATTTTTTCCCCATAGGTAAATTAGCATGATGGATTTCTCCAAGCTACCCAAAATACTTGATGAAGATAAAGAAAGCACATTTGGTTATGTGCATGGGGTGTCAGGACCTGGTAAGTAATACATAATAATCTCAATAGTAAAAATTCCTAACATCAGTTAATGTCTGTTCAAGGTGTTTTAGGCAGAAATACAGAAGTTTCTGTTCACCTGCATAAATTCTGTCTGTCCTTAAAAGATCATAGCTGCTGTAATACTGAGATAATACTTCCTTCATAAGGGCTCCTGTAACATTTATTATCTAAATTTGGTTATTACTGTGGTACTGACTTGTGATATTTATTATATAAATATATATTGGTGTTATGTCTTAATTTGTTTTTTGTTAAGTTAGTTTAAAAAGCTGTAAAGTTTATAGGTTTTAGTAATGTGATACCCAAATATCTGTTAATGTGGTTTGAATTTTAGTAATTGCTTTCAGGGCATTTCTCAGAAATATCAGCCTTGGCTCTTTACATGTATAAATCCTTCTGAATGGTTCTTTCAGATATCACATAACTGGCCACTTGTGGGAAAATAGTCTTATGATATTATAATGAGAATGGAAAGCAGTTCATGTTTGCTTTGCCCATATGTGGAGTGCTGCATTTTAAATTAGTGATTCTCAGAATTCCTGCTGTGGCGCAACAGTATCAACAGCGTCTCTGCAGTGCTGGGACACAGGTTCAATCCTGGCCAGCACAGTGGGTTAAGGATCCAGCTTTGCCACAGCCACAGCTTAGATCACAAATGCAACTTCAATTTGATCCCTGGCCTGGGAACTCTGTATGCCACAGAGTGACCATAAAAGGAAAAAGTAATAATTATAATAACCATGATTCTTGTTCTACTATTCATTTTGTTATTCCATACTTCCACTGCAAAATGTGATTCACAGTTCCCTGGGTAAAACCCGCTCATTGATTTGTAATCCTCAGTGGCATGGAAATTCATTTTTCCTTATGTCTTTTTGATAGACCTCATGTTAGTCCTATTCTTGTTCTAATCATAGTGGAGGTGATGACCCCTTTTTGTTGTTAATGCAAGTGAAGACCTGTCAGTCACTGTGCTTCTTATTCCTCCTCAAGAACCTTGATGTTTGAGCTTGAACTTACTGGTATATAGTATATTTTGCTACTTTCAATCTCTTTTGCCATTCGGAAAAACAATTTTTCTCCTTGATGATCCTAAGGTCTTTAGGAAAGACCGTAAGGGCTATATAGAAGAACTTCTAGGGAAATGGCAAAAGAACACTATCAAAAGAGTTTAGGTGAAAATATTTTTCTGAAACTTATTTACTTTTATTTGTTTATTTATTCATTTATTTATTTTTGTGTTTCTTCAATTTTTTTAAAGTTGAGATGTAGGTGATTTACAATATTGTATTAGTTTCAGATGTACAGCAACATGATGCAGTTTTTTATATATATGTTCTTTTTCAGATTCTTTTCCCATATAGGTTATTACAAAATATTGTATATATTTCCCTGAGATATACAGTGGGTCTTTGTTAGTTATACTTTTATGTATAGTCATGTATATATGTTTCTCCCAAACTCTTAACTTATCCCTCCCTCCCTCCCGGAACCTGTTTATAACTCTTAAGTACTTACTGAAATAGGGAAATAGCACACTTTTTTTTTATGAAATAAGATTTAAAACTTTAGTTATCTCTGGTATTTTGGTGCATTTTTTCTTATATTCAGATACAGTGGTAAATATTTACAAAATGAATAGATTTTCATTGTTATAAGTTGATTAAATAGTAATACTTTAATAGTTTCTACTTGAATATTGCCTAATTCATAGTTGTAATTAATTGTATCAGGAGGGTAAATATTAAAACAGATTTATTCCATTGAGGCCTGCGCAGATCCCAACCTGTCCTTGGTTTGGAGTTGCTATCTGCCTCATAAAGCAAAGCAGAGGCGTTTTCTCCTGGGAAGACAAACATCGTCTTCTCCTGAAAATGCCTCTCACATAGTTGGCGTTGGCATCTTTTACGAATAGGTGAGCAAGGATTGGGGCCTCATGAGTTTGGGTTTTCAGCTGAGGTAGAGAGAGAAGACAATGGTTATAGCCAAAAAGTCCAGAGTGGGATGTTGTTACCTTCAGACTGTCACTGTTTTAACTCAGCCTGGGTTTCGTGACAATCATAGAAGTGGATTCCTTAATAAAATAATACAATTTCAAAAAAAAAATAGACTTATCCCTACACATATCTGAAAATGTGCAACCTACCCTTCCTGCCAGAAAAGTAAATTTACTAGACAACATGATTCAAAATAATAAGCGCAAATTCTAGTTCAGTATTGTAAGTAATAAGGATTCCTTGGTTTGTTTTTTGTTTTTTGTTTTTTCTCTGCTCCCATGGCATGGAAGTTCCTGGGCCAAGAGTTGAACCCAAACCACAGCAGTGACCCATGCCACTGCAGTGACAACACCAAATCCTTAACCCACTGTGCCAGAAGAGAACTCCTAGGGATTCTTAAATAAGATATTACCCAGTAGTGGTGGCTAATTATAAGCATCCTATGGGCTATGAAAAAAATTTTGTAGATCCAGAAAAAAAAAACAAAACAAAATGGAGTTCCACGGTGGCCTAGCAGATTAAGGATCCAGCATTCTTGCTGCTGTGGCTCCCGCCACTGTTGTGGTGCTGGTTCAGTCCCTGGTCTGGGAATTTTTGAATGCTATGGACACAGCCAAAAAAAAAAGAAACTGTAGATGTAAATGTGAGTTTTTCTAGGTAGAGCTCTCAATAGTTTATCAAAACAGTCTCTGTCCAGAAGAGTTTTAAGAATCACTGGTATAACGTGTTCCCAGGTTAGGGGTCTAACAGGAGCTGTGGCCGCCGACCTTCGCCACAGCCACAGCAACGCGGGATACGAGCCGCGTCTGCAACCTACACCACAGCTCATGGCAACACCGGATCTTTGGCCCACTGAGCAGAGCCGGGGATCGAACCCGCAACCTCATGGTTCCTAGTCAGATTCGTTAACCACTGAGCCACGACAGGAACTCCCTTATGTCAGATTCTTAACTTGCTAAGCAACAACAGGAACTCCAGGATGTTTGCTTTTTTAATCTAAAATGCATCACCAGTCAGTTTAATGCATCATTAACTTGCTTGGGAAATCTTTTTCATATTGACAAAGTAAATTTAGGCCATCACTTATCTGGATCTTTAAAATTCTGAATTACTGTAGTCTAAAGTTAAAAAAATATATTAGATTGCTGGTTGTTACATTAATAAGAACATTTTAGACTATAAAAGAAAATTCTTTATGCATAATATATTTAATAGGATTCAGTCTTAGAGTTAAGTTCATGATATTACTTTCTCTTGCATCTATTTTGTAGAGTTGATAAATAGTGTAAAACCAAGTTATTCCTTTTATGGATTGATTACTAATCTACCTTTTTTGACAGCATGGTATAGAAAAACGTTGAAGTTTAGAATTAGATCATCTAGAATTTGAGTTTTACTTTGTCACTGGTAGCTAATTCATGTTGGCAAGTAACTAAACTTCTCTAAGTTTTTTTTCTCTTTGTATGGAAAATCAAGGTGGTAATAAAATTATTTTTTGGTTACACAAAAAATAATTGAGGACTGTGTGAAGTGTCCTCAATAGTTGACGACTGTGTGAAGTATGTATAAAGTGTTTGTTATTAACAATAAATGTTAATTTGTCAGGTTTATAGAAAAAGGAAAAAGAATCACTGGTATAACGTGTTAGAAAGTAAAGATGTTTTAGATATTAATTCACAAAGGAATGGTGACAACACAGCAAACTGATAATTTTTAAAACTTTTTTTTTTAATCGTTCTGAAACCCACCATTCCATGTATTACAGCAACCTAGGTTTATCAAATCTTGCCTCGATGCTACTAGGTAAGAGTTTGTCATGTGGAACTTCAAAATGAAAATAGTTTTCATATGTGTTATAGAAATAAATAGTCTTTTAAAAACAATTTTTATTGAAGGAGAGTTGATTTACAATGTTGTGTTAATTTCTGCTCTGCAGCAGAGTGACTCAGGTATACACTCTCTTTCATATTCATGAAAGTGACTCATTCATGAAAGTGACTCAGGTATACATTCTCTTTCATATTCTTTTCCATTATGGTTTATCCTATGATATTGAATAATAGGTCCCTGTGCTATACAGTAGGCCCTTGTTGTTTATCCATTCTATATGTCATATTTTGCATTTACTAACCCCAAGCTCCCAGTCTATCCCCACACCCCCTGGGCAAACACAAGTCTGTTCTCTATATCTGTGAGATCTGTTTCTGTTTTGTAGATAGGTTCATTTGTGCCATATTTTTAGATTCCACATATAAGTAATATCATATATTTGTCTTTGTCTTTCAGACTCACTTCACTTAGTATGATAATCTCTAGTTGCATCCTCTAAATAAATAATATTTGGCCTAACAAATTTCATTCTTTTTAATCCAACGATATCATATGCTTAAAAATGTATCTTTTTTTTTTTTTTTTTGGCCACCTTGCAGCATATGGAGTTCCTGGGCCAGGGATCAGATCCAGTTGCAGTTGCAACCTTCCCTATAGCTGAGGCAATGCCAGATCCTTTAACCCACTGAGCTGGGCCACGGATTGAACCTGTGTCCTGGCACTGCAGAGATGCTCTGCTCTCCTCTTGCGCTACAGGGGGATCTCCAAAAATGTATCTTTTTGATTAACAAAACAAAAAAATATACAGAATGGGAGAACATATTTGCAGATGATGTAACTGATAAGAGGTAATAACCAATGTATACAGACAATTCATACAACTCAACAATGAAAAAATAAGGAGCTTAATCAAAAAATAGAAGACCTAACCAGATGTATTACCAAAGAAGACATACAGATGGCCAACGGTCACATGAAAAGATGTTCAACATCACTAATTATTAGAGAAATGCAAATCAAAACCCCAGTGAGATGTCTTCTCAGAGCAGTCAGAATGGTTATCAGAAAGTCTACTAATAGGAGTTCCCATCATGGCACAGTGGAAACAAATCCAACTAGGAACCAGGAGGTTGAGAGTTCAATCCCTGGCCTTGCTCAGTGGGTTAAGGATCCGGCATTGCCATGAGCTGTGGTGCAGGTCTCAGACGCGGCTCGGATCCCACGTTGCTGTGGCTCTGGCGTAGGCCAGAAGCTACAGCTCCGATTAGACCTCTAGCCTGCGAACCTCCATATGCCACGGGTGCAGCCATAAGAGGACAAAAAGACAAAAAAAAGAAAAGTCTACTAATAATAAATGCTGAAGAGGGTGTGGAGAAAAGGGAACCCTCCTATACTGTTGGTGGGAATGTAAATTAGCGTACTGTGGAAAACAGTATGGAGGTTCCTTAAAAAACTGGAAATAGAGCTACCATATTATTCAACAATCCCATTCCTGGGCATATATCTGGAAAAAATGAAAACAGTAATTTGGAAAGATTTAAGATGTGTGTGTGTGTGTGTGTGTGTGTGTGTGTGTGTGTGTGTGTGTTAGAATATTACTCAACCATAAAAATAAGTGAAATATTGCCATTTGGAGCAACTTGGATGAACCTAGAGAGTATTCTACTGAAGTAAATCAGACAGAAAAGGTACATATGATATTACTTATATGGAATCTGAAAAAATAATATAACCAAATCTGTGTATAAAACAGGAACAGACTTAAAAATATAGAAAACAAATTTATGGTTACCAAAGAGGAGAGTGAGGAAGGGAGAAACAAATTAGGAGTATGAGATTAATAGATTTCAAACTGCTGTACGTAAAAGAGATAGGCAATAAGGATTTACTGTATAGCACAGAAAATTATATTCAATATATTATACTAATCTGTAATGGAAAATAATCTGAAAAAATGTATCTGTATAACTGAATCATATAAATACACTTGAAACTAACATAGTATTGTAAGTCAACTACACTTTTTTTAAAATGTATCTTTGTGAGACGTATGTTCTGTAATAGGTGTTTTACTTTTTCTTTGAATATTTGAAAGAAGTGTATTATTGGACTGATGGGATGTTTTAATCATCTGGAATTGTTCAGAGTCTTAGGTCATCCGTGTACTCATTTGTTCTTTTCAGTGGTTACGGCCTGTGACATGGCAGGTGCAGCCATGTATGAACTGGTCAGAGTGGGCCACAGCGAGTTGGTTGGAGAGATTATCCGATTAGAAGGTGACATGGCCACTATCCAGGTGTATGAAGAAACCTGTATCCTTTTTGGTTCAATTTCTGGCCATTTTCTACAAGGCAAAATTTAAAGATTTATGGTAATGGTAGAAGAACTACCAGTTTCAGAAATGTGAAAATGTTCGTGTTTTAAGAATCCTGATTTATACAGGAGTTTCTTCACAGAAAGGTACTGGAAATTAGTGCTCTTATTTTAAGAAATCAGTATCATCTTCTGAACTTTCATAGCTCACGAGCTTTAAGAGGAACCAATTAGAGTTTTTCTGCATAGGGACCCATATTGTAAAAGATAGCATAAACAGAATAACAACATCCATTTGTATGGGGTTAAAATTCTCCAATCATGATTTTTATGTAAAATAGCAAATCTGGTGGCATAGCAGGTTAAGGATCCAGTCTTGTCACTGGAATAAGTTTGATCCCTGGCCTGGGAATTTCCACAGACCATAGGTGCAGCCAAAAAGAAAAATAAATAAATTTAAAAAATAAAATAAGCCAGAAAATCCAGTATATAAATGTGAAAACACCATCTTGATGCCTGAAACTAACACAATATTGTATGTTAACTATATAGGTCCTTAAAAAAAAGTAAAGCCAGTAAACAACTTATATTCATTAATTTTCAAAGTTTTACAAGGAATGTAGTAAAACAAAATAGTAATCCTTAAATCATGACTCTGTCTTTGTTCTGGATGATGTGTTACACTATAGCTTTAGCACTGGGGAATATTTACTACTTGTTTAGTTACCATAATTTTGCCTTTTAAACCTAGTATTTTCAATTTTTATGAAAAATAAAAAGTTCAAGGTTTAAGCTGTATGAAGAGGAATAACTTTTTTCCCTTCATTTATGTTTTCTCTTAGGTTGATTCTCAAGGTTAGCATTACTTCTTTGGCTACTTAATTTAAATTTATTTGGTACAAGTTTTTTGCCATACTAAAATATATGTTTAAAGTATCTGTTCTGTTAGTGCTAGGGTGCTAATTCTAAACAAAATCACCTGAAAATTTTAATAAAATAGAAGTCTTTGTAGGTATGAAATTATCACTAACGAAAAGGGTTTTTTCACTTGTTACATTTATGTTTTATTTAGTCTTTTTACATGGTATGAAGATTTAAAATAAACAAATGAACATAATAGTGACAACCCGCTCTACTTTTGTCATCCTGTATCTGGTCAATTTTCAAACAGACATTCATGCAACCAATTTTGTTAATTCCATTTATTGTCTCTCTTTCTAGTTTGCTCTATGAATCAAAATAAATATGTATTTTTATTTTTATTTCCTTTTTTCCTCAAAAGATTGCTCATTATATGCACTGTTCTGCACCTTGATTTTTTTCACTTAAAATATATGTACTGTGGAAGATGGCTCAGTATGTGATAAACATAGTAAAATGTTTATGGTAATATCAGTGGGTAAAATTCTTTAAGCTTTGCTGTAGGTTTGAAACATTTCATAATCAAATATTGGAAGTGAAAATAAATTTTGGAGATCTTTCTAGAGCAATTCCTAAAAGTGCCTATATTTTTTACTGCAACATAGAATTCTAGCCTATGAATATGCCATCATTTATTAATCAATCTCTTAATGATTGTTAAGTTTTCAGATCTTTTTGGTTGTTCCTCAGTCTTAAGAGTTTATACTTTTTGTTCAGATATTAATATCCTGAACTGGTATTCCTCATCAGTATAGTTGAAACAATGTGATGTGGGAAGGCTTTTGTTTCTGTTTTAAGCCTGTGGTTCCCAAAGACTCTGGGCAGCTACAGCAAACTTAGGGGGTGTCCTAGGATATTTTAAGATTTGTGGTTAACACAGTTTCATTAGACATCTTGTCAGACACCATGTGAGCTAGTTGCTTGAGATAATAAACTATTTCATTTAATAAACCGTTTCATTATTTGGCTGCACCATATCCTTGTCAATGATGTCATATCTTTGTGAAACTGAGTTTCTGCAAATTACTAGGTTAAAACCCAAGTATCATATAAAAAGGAATGTGGAATGCATATTCAGTGTGATGCAGAGGTTTGAAAATTGTAGAATACCCAACAGGCACAGAGATCCCATTTGTAAGATTTGAAGTCATTTAACAATGAAATTAAAATATTCTTTTTTTCAATTCATGTATATTTTTCTTTCAGAGTGCTACTCGGCACATATACATATATATATTTATTGAAATATTTGAATGTAACTAATAAATGGAATTATTAAATATGTCTGTTGTTGTGGGTCACTGTGAAAAAGTGCTTGAAACACTAAGCATGCTAGAGACTGGAAGTTTGAGAATCTCAGATTTAGCTCCTTATGAGTTCATTTCCTATTAAACTGTGATATTTCCTTTTTATGGTATCTCTAAACTTTCATAGTTTTCCTCAACTGCTGTCTCCAGCTGGCGTGTCTGTTGGAGATCCTGTACTCCGCACTGGTAAACCCCTCTCAGTAGAGCTTGGTCCTGGCATTATGGGAGCCATTTTTGACGGTATTCAAAGACCTTTGTCGGACATCAGCAGTCAGACTCAAAGTATTTACATTCCCAGAGGAGTAAATGTATCTGCTCTTAGCAGGGATATCAAATGGGAGTTCACACCTTGCAAAAACCTCCGGGTACGTCTTTGTAACCAAGATTTCTAAAGTTGGTCAGAGAATGTGAAGTGAGTGTTTAGTGAACTATTTTACACCCTTAGTCAAAATAAAAATAGACTCTAGATCTGCTAGAAGGATTATGGAACTAATATGTTTTATTGATAAGTGAGGCAAATGATTTACATAACACCAAAGGTGAATCTACTTGAGATTAAACAGCATGACATTTATTTGAACATTAAACAGCAAGTGTGTTTTTTCCGCTAGGTTGGTAGTCATATCACTGGTGGAGATATTTATGGAATTGTCAATGAGAACTCACTCATCAAACACAGAATCATGTTGCCCCCACGAAACAGAGGAACTGTCACTTATATTGCTCCACCTGGAAATTATGATACATCTGTAAGTATCATATAAACGTTATCTCACAGAGTGGCTCTACTTATGTATGATAGTTGCCTAGTTTCAGTGCTCTAAATAGTTATAGAATTCATATTTAATATGAAGGTTTTAAGTAACTCCCATAATTTTTTGTTTTTTTTTTGCTTTTGAGAGCCGCACCATGGCATTTGGAAGTTCCCAGGCTAGGGGTCTAATCAGCTGCAGCTGCTGGCCTATGCAGCAGCCTCAGCAATGCCAGATCCGAGCCGCATCTGCGACCTACACCACAGTTCATGGCAATGCCAGGTATTGAACCTGAAACCTCATGGTTCCCAGTCAGATTCGTTTCCGTTGTGCCACAACAGGAGCTCCCCATAATTACCTTTTTAAGACCTTTTTTTTTTTTTGTCTTTTTGCCTTTTCTAGGGCCGCACTCGCGGCATGTGGAGGTTCCCAGGCTAGGGGTCTAATCAGAGCTGTAGCCGCTGGCCTATGCCAGAACCACAGCAATGCCAGATCCGAGCTGCGTCTGCAATCTACA
Source organism: Catagonus wagneri (assembly GCA_004024745.2). Taxonomy (NCBI): domain Eukaryota; kingdom Metazoa; phylum Chordata; class Mammalia; order Artiodactyla; family Tayassuidae; genus Catagonus; species Catagonus wagneri. The sequence goes on along the minus strand of PVHT021183694.1, from coordinate 1,401,240 downwards.
CCACAGCTTACGGCAACACCGGATCATTAACCCACTGAGCAAGGCCAGAGATCGAACCTGCAACCTCATGGTTCCTAGTCGGATTCGTTAACCACTGAGCCATGACGGGAACTGCAAGACTTTTTTTCTTAAATAAAAAAGGCAGAATATATTGTTTCTTTTTAAAGAGAAATAACTAGTATAAGATTTTCCTATCTGCTTAACTTATATTACTTAAATCCCTAATTCTCTAGGCATAGAATAATCTTTGACTTTTATTGTCAGTCTCTGTTCACATAATGAATTGTGAAATGGATTATGGGAATTCTTACTCTGGGTGAGCCGTTTCAAACTTTGTCCCCTTAATGTTATTGATAGACATATCAAGTACAGTAGTCGCATAATAATAGCCTTTGTGGATGTGGTGCTTATTGAGAAGACCGTTGTAATTTTCCAGTACATGTAACTGAGCATATGGCAAAATATGCCAAAAAAGTAAAAATTTTCTAATCATTTCACAAAAAAGTCTATGTTCTACAACATAGAACAGAAGAGTTAAGATTGGGATTCTGAGCAATGAGCTGAACTTATGAACCAGCTTAGAAGCTCACTCACCTCTGTATGAAAGAACATCCCTGAAGTAGATGATTCAGATTTCATATATCAGGAAGATTACAGATTTCTATGGGTCTGTGGACTTTAGGGTTGTCTGTGAATACTTAAAACCATCTCATCATTCACAAATGTTAGAGTATTTCTCATCTTTTCATTTTTGTAAATAATTTAAAATATTTAACTTAAATATTTTAGAGTTCTTAACAGATTAGTATTTTTCATTGAAGTGTGGTGTAAGACCGTTATAATAAAGTAGACACACAAAGAATGGAAACTAAATTTTAATTAATTTATTTATTTTTACTTGTTTTTTTAACTCATTGAATTTTATTACATTTACAATTATGTAATGTTCATCACAAGGAAATTAAATTTTAAAAACTTCTGTTTCTTCCTTCCCTCAGTCCCAGGATTATCTTCTGTATCCTTCAAGAATTTTCCCTATGCATATTCGTATAATTTATTTAACTGTTCCAGTTCTATTACTTGAGATACCTCTTTCTCAAAAATATCTAAACTTTTTTTAATCATGAAAATATTAATAAATTCCCCTGATTTTAAAAAATTGGAACAATATACAAAGACTTCCAATAAAAAGTATAAACCCTCCCACCCCTCAGGAGAAACCTGGAGTTATTTTAATTTAAAGGGAAGAAATTGTTCATAAATTGACTGTACTTAAAATCCTGCTGTATTTTTATAGGATGTTGTCTTGGAACTTGAATTTGAAGGTGTAAAGGAAAAGTTCAGTATGGTCCAAGTGTGGCCTGTACGTCAGGTTCGGCCTGTCACTGAGAAACTGCCGGCTAATCATCCTCTGTTGACTGGCCAGAGAGTCCTTGATGCCCTTTTTCCGTAAGTTTGATCTGTGACCCATGGTCCTCCCTCAGTTATCATATGTGCTTATTGTTTCACTTTACAGATAAAGGGTCTTTGGTACTAATCCTGTAATTAGTTTTATCTAGAGAAATACATTTTGTCAGTGTTTATTAGAAAGTCAAACCACTGAACACTTGTTTTTTTTCACAGTTGCAAAAGAAGAGCATTATTTCTAAAAAATAATTTTCAGAAAGAAATCTATGCCAAAACAATATAACTAGTTTTCTTAAGTTATCCTAGAATTAGCAGATTGGTGTCAGTGTAAATTGATGATCTCCAAAATCTACTAGATTTTCTATGCTATCCAGCAGTCTTTCTTAATTTGTAGTCTGCTCTCTGCCATTTTCTTCAACTGCTTAAAAACCTCCTTTCTCTTTAAATCTTGGATGTCGCCATACCCTGCTTTACTTTCAACAAATAACCTCATAGTTCACAGAAAACACTGAAGTGATGATATAGTAGCTCCTTCAGACTGTTTTTTTTTTGTCTGTCTTTTTAGGGCTGCACCTGCAGCATGTAGAGGTTCCCAGGCTGGGGTCAAATTGGAGCTGTAGCTGCTGGCCTACACCACAGCCACAGCAATGCGGGATCCGAGCCACGTCTGCAGCCTATGCCACAGCTCATGGCAACGCCAGATCCTTAACCCACTGAGCGAGGCCAGGGATCGAACCCGCAACCTCATGGTTCCTATTTGGATTCGTTAACCACTGAGCCACGATGGAAACTCCCCTCCTTCAACTTCCGATCACCAACCTGTGTGTCTCGCTCTTCACCCTTTTAGCTTTAAATTTCCTCTCTGTGTTGTTCTCACTGTTACTCTCATACCATCAGACCTTTGACTCTTGTTAGTCAGTACTGCTTCTTTCCATATCCTTCACTATCCAGCTTAAATTTAATAGTCTATCACTTTTATGATTATTTGCCAGTATATTAAATTTTCTTGTTCTCGTCTTCTGTCACACCCACCTGGCAAAATACCATCTGTGAATCTGTCCAGCTATCTCCTTCTCCCAAATCTACGCACAGGCTGCTGAGAAAAAGAAATAATAAGTGCAAGTTGTCACCACTGTGGCACAGTCCTGCGTTTCTTTAATTATCATTCTCCTGCTCTCCTCAGTGACCATATATCAAACTTGTCCATTTGGCCTCAAATCTTCAGCTTCACCCTTCTTTCTCCTTCATTCTTAACACATGATCATACTAGAGTCTTTGCGGAGAAATGAGAAGCCATCAGATTTTGAACTCCTTCAGTAAAGGTGCATTCCCATCCATCCCTTATTCCTCTCCCTTTTCTGGTGTTTGTCCCACCTCAGATCTCCTCAGAGACCTCCCATTAAGAGATCTTCCTTTATCTTCCATCTAATGAAAAAAAAAAAAAATCTACTCTCTACCCTTTCCGCCTTTCTACCTTGCACTACTTTTCTCCTCATCTTCACAGCCAGACCTCTTTAAAAAGTAAGGTAGTTGTTTCCACTTTTCCCATTCTAATTCACAGTACTGCTCCTGCCCGCGGCTCCACCCCTCATTTAAAACTGCTCTTGCTAACACCATCAGTCACTCCCACGCTAATAATTCAATAAATAAGAATTAGTATCTTCTTAATTACTACAACTTTGGGTGTTGCTTTCTAGTCCTTCCTCCTTGAAGCACCCTCATTCCATGCTCTTCCCTTTAGCTTCTATATATAAGAAACTATTACTTACTCACTGTGCAGGTTCCCTCTACTTTCTTAGGGCCTTCTCTTTCCTCATATATATCACCCTCTGTAGATGACTTCATCTACTCTCATGACTGAAATATTCATCTATATATGATAATTCCTTAATCTATATCTTCGTCCCATATCTCTTCTGAGTTCCAGACTCATATATCTACTTGTGGTTGTAAGAAGTATGTTTAAAACTAGAGTCAGAGTCAGTATGTTTAAAATTAAAATCATCATCTTAATCACCACTCCTTTCGTTGAAACTTGGCTTCCTCTCTCAACAAATGTCATCATCCAGTGAATGCCTGTTCCTTCTCTCCAGAATCATTCTTACACTCCCACATCTAATTAGTGAAGTAGTGCTATTATTCTATTCCTTAAAAAATTTTTTTTCGCCACTCTTGCAGAATACAGAAGTCCCCAGGCCACAGATCGAACCCATGCCGCAGCAGTGACAATTCAGAGTCCTTAACTGCTAGGCCAACAAGGAACTCCTCCATAAATATTTTTTATCTGCATGTTTTACCCTTACTTGATGATTGTAATTAAGGATCATACCCTGATTCCTTCAGTAATCAGAATTCCCATCTTCAGTCTTGTCTTCTTTCTGAGCAGTTTTTCATAGTACGTAGTGGTCCAACTACAACACACATACGTGTGATCCAGCACTGTTTTTCCTGAAGCCCTTAAGTGCTTTTTATTGCTCTCAAGACAAACAAGCACCCCTTCACTCCTTACAAAGCCACCGGTGATCTGGCTATTGCTTATCTTCCAGTATTGTCTCGGCCACTTGACTCCCTTAGTGCTTCTTTACATACACCCTCGCAGGCTATCTGAAAGACGTTTAATTCCTCAAGTATTGCTCCCTCTTGCCACTGGACCTTTGGGCATGCTGTTCCCTCTATGTGGAATATTATCTCCCTGTATCTGGCTAATTTCTCTTTCCTTATAGGTCTTATCTTCTTCAGAAAGCCTCTCCTAACCCCACTCCAATCGAGTGTCAGACTTCATATCCTGTCCTGTATACTCCCACAGTATGCAGGACAGTCTCTATGAGGGTTGGTCACCATGATGGCACTTTTCATATTGGATTGTTGAACTTCTAAAGTGGGGCACACCCAGCCCTCTCTTCCCACTTTGGCTTTAAAGTGATTTGAAAGAGGTATACAAAGCCATAGGATGGTGCCATCTTAGTTTATCAGAATCATTGAAAGGTTTGAAGGAAAAAACATTTTAATGCATATTAGTTTTATACGAGAAAAGTCTATTAGTTTCACTAATGCAGTGTTTTTTTACTAAGATGCAGTGTTTCTGTGAATTTTATGATAAAACACACTTACTAAGGAATTTCCCTTAGCATTAGATCTCATTTCTCCTGTCCAGACCCTCTGCGCGCGCGCGCACACACACACTGACATTCACTTTGCTCTGTCCTTCAAGATACTTCACTCTTCACTGCCACTTTTTAGTAAAAAGTTTGAAAGTGGTTGCTAAACGGTGCTGTAATTACCAGCTGACTCTGCAGTTTTCCGTCCCAGAACGTGACCTCTGTGAATACAGAATAAAGACATCTTTGCTGTTGTCTCTCCAGCATCTCCAAGCATAGTTTTCAGGACCAAGGAAGTACTTAATAGTTATTGAATAGGTAAAAGGAGATTGACTTAACACCCTAACGGAAGTCTGTATTCACTAACCTTTATAGCAAGATATGAATTTCTTGGGTCTTCCTATTTTTACCTCATAAGGCAACTTTCAAAAGTTGTTTATATTTTTCTTTTAGCTTTAATTTCTATATTGTTCTTTCATAAATTTGTGTAAGCATTCAGAGTATCGTTGGTACCATTTTATCTTATTTTCATATGCCATCTCCCCAGTTACCTTATGGTATATCCTTTCACTTTCCTGCTATTAAAATGGTAGATGATTAATTATAATAAACAATATATACTACCATAGCTGTAAACTAGGCCAGCAGCTATCATATTCATATCTATATGTCTGTCTTTGTAAGTGTGTATATAGGTACAGGTGACAATATATATTCTTGTAAGATGTTGTATATACAGATTCAGCATTTACACTGGTGGCACATATTTTTATTTTAATGAATTAGTTAGTTAATTAATTTTGGCCACGCTCTTGGTATGTGAAGTTCCAGGGCCAGGGATTGGACCCAAGCCACAGCAGCAACCCCAGCCACAGCAGTGACAACATAGGATCCCTAACCTGGTAAGCCACAGGACAGCTCCCAGATGACAATGGTTGAAAGTGCTTTCCTTCTTTAACTTGTGTTTCTGTGTCACTTATCTAGTGATCCCTACTTGTTTTCTTTGTTTAGATGTGTGCAGGGAGGAACTACTGCAATCCCTGGGGCCTTTGGCTGTGGGAAGACAGTGATATCACAGTCTCTATCCAAGTATTCAAACAGTGATGTGATCATCTATGTAGGATGTGGTGAAAGAGGAAATGAGATGTCTGAAGTCCTCCGGGACTTCCCAGAGGTCTGTATCTGTAAAGCTTCACATAATCAGTAGAAAATAGTACTGATCAACTTCCACTGGCAGTTAATAAAGCTTTGTGTTGGGTCTGGAGCAGTACTCTCATTTGTCAATAATCTTTTTTTTTTTTTTTTGTCTTTTTAGGCCGCACCAGTGGCACGTAGGTGTTCCCAGGCTAGGGGTTTAATTGGAGCTGTAGCTGCCAGCCTATGCCAGAGCCACAGTAACGCCAGATCCAAGCCACGTCTGTTGCCACAGCTCATGGCAACACCAGATCATTAACCCACGAGTGATGCCAGGGATTGAACCCGCAACTTCATGGTTCCTAGTCGGATTCGTTAACCGCTGTGCCACGACGGGAACTCCTCAATAATCTTTTAAGGAATTTTCTAATTGCATTTGTGATTCAATTTGTTTGTTCAAGGAACAAAACTTGAATTTTTCAATCAGACACTTGAGAGTTGCTTTTCAGTTAGAAAGATAAAATAGATAAAACATTGGTAGGTGTGAGTTTTACACATTCTTTGTATGAACTACTAGGTTGCTGTAGTAATATTCCTTTCTCCATAAAATAGTGGATTTCCTTTATGAAATGGACATAATGGCTATTTTCTTTACAGCACAGTAAGGGTGGGGAGAAGAGGTTGGAGTGATGGGGAGTATTATTTTCTGAACACAGATTATAAGAGGGATTAAATATGGATAAATTGTGGGAAAGGGACTGTTTGTATTCTATTTCTATTTAGAAACTAGGGGAATCACTAATAGATTGTTTGCCTCTAGCTCACGATGGAAGTTGATGGTAAGGTAGAATCAATTATGAAGAGGACAGCGTTGGTAGCCAATACCTCCAATATGCCTGTTGCTGCTAGAGAAGCCTCTATTTATACTGGTAAGTACATGACTGGGAATAAAAGGGATTCACATCTTCTCTCTAGTTTAAGGCTAACACCAAACATTTTCTTTTCCAAAGAACTTTTCGCTCATTCTAAAATGCCTCCAGGAGTTCCCGTCGTGGCTCAGTGGTTAATGAATCCGACTAGGAGCCATGAGGTTGCGGTTTCGATCCCTGGCCTTCCTCAGTGGGTTAAGGATCCGGCGTTGCCGTGAGCTGTGGTGTAGGCTGCAGACGCGGCTCAGATCCCGTGTACTGTGGCTGTGGCGAAGGCTGGCAGCTACAGCTCCTGTTAGACCCCTAGCCTGGGAACCTCCATGTGCCACGGGTGCAGCCCTAGATATGGCAAAAATAAATAAATTAATAAATAAAATGCCTCCATACATAGAACCGTATTCCTAATTTTCAAAAACTACTTCCCTTATTATTCTGTCTTGAGAATAGCTCAATATAAGGCATTAATAGAACAGCCTCAATCTTTTTAATCACTTTAAAATGACATATCTTTGGAGTTCCCAATGTGGCACAGTGAGTTAATGATCTGGCTTATTTTTGGGGAGGAACCAGTTTGATCCCCGGACCAGTGTATTGGTTAAGGATCTGGTGTTGTCGCAGCTGTGGTGTAGGATAAAGCTGCGACACAGGTTCAATCCCTGGCCCAGTAACTTCCATTTGCTGTGGGGGCGGCTGAAAAAGAAAAAACAAATTTTTGGCAAAATAAAATGATATGTCATCTACTATGGGATTTTTTATTTTGTCTTCACTGCTTGTTTTATCATTTACCTTCCACCTTTGCTCCCACTTCCATCCCAGTTTGTGGTACTTTTACTTATACATTTTCAGGACTTACTCACATTCTGTCCTGTAGCCATAAATCCAATATTTGTATTAGCATTAGGCCTAGTAAAACGCCCTCTGGCAATCCCTTGACTACAGTTTCTCCATCTGTTTCATGGTTGGACAAAATTTGACTTTCGCAAGTTTCTTAAAGAAAGGCTTATGGAAACTGTGTTCCCTAAGTCCTTGTTTCTTTGTAAGTTTGAGTTTTTTCTGTTGCCTTTAAATTTTAGCAGTAGTTTGGCTGAGTATAAAATTTATGGATCAGTATTTCTTTCCTTGAGAACTCATTACAGCATTAAATGCCGTGGAGAAATCTGACACTGGCTTACGTCTTTTCCTTTTATAGGTGATTTTTCTTTTTGCCCAAAGGAATGTCTTCTTAACTCTGAAATCCTATAACTATATTAGGATCTATCCCAGTATTCACAGTTCTGATAGACTTTTCCTGACACATAATGTACCCTTTCAATCCATGAATATGTCCTTTTTATTTTATAAAAATTTCCAGAATTGTTTTTGACAGTTTTTCCCTTCCGTTATGGTCATCCTCTTCAAACCAGACAGACTGCATCTCCTCTGTTTGCATGTGTCATTGCCTCTCCAATTCTTTTTATTTAACTTTTGCCCATTTTTTCATAGGATAATTGATGTTTATTCCTTTGTGTCACTTCTAATGAAAGCTTTATTTTCTTCTGGCTCTTCATTGAATTCTGCTGGCTCATGAAACATCTTTTGTGATCTTACTATATATTCCTTGAGATTTTTATTTTAGGTAGGATGCATTATTAAGATTGTCTTTTTTTTTTTTAACTACTTTACTTATTTATTTATTTATTATTTATTTTTGCTTTTCAGGGCCACACCTGCAGCAGAAGTTCCTGGGCTAGGGGTTGAATTGGAGCCACAGCTCCCAGCCTACATCACAACCATAGCAATGAGGGATCCAATCTACGTCTTCAACCTACACCACAGCTCACGGCAATGCCGGATCCTTAATCCAGTGAACAAGGCCAGGGATTTAACGCACATACTCTTGGATGCTATTCAGGTTCATTACCACTGAGCCACAACGGGAACTCCCAATTAAGATTTCCTTTTATTAGTTAACTGTGGTCTCAGTTTTCATCTCTTCTTTGGCAGGTTCATTGTTGTATTCTACTCTTCTTTTTTTTTCTTGTATTTTTGTTTAGTTCCTATGCTGATGTTCATTTTTACTATTACTCATCTTTGCGAGGAGATGGAAGGGGGTGATTATTGCTGTAGTCCAGAGTAGCAGGAATTCTTCCTGGTAATCTGTGAAGTTTATTATAGCATGAAGTTGTGTAAGTTATTTTACTTTTTTTTTTTCCTAACAACAAAAATCCACAGCTTCAAGGCCACTTACAGTGAACTTCTACCCAGCCTCATCCACTTTGACTTACTGAAAAGTAGTACCTCTCTGTGTTTTATTTGTCTCCATCTCCCTGCTTCACTTTGCTGCCGGTCTGGGTCTAAGGAACCCCAGCCATTTAGCTCTGTTCCCCTTCTGCTGTGTTCTAGACAGAAGATTCTTGGTTTTCCTCAGGGTGTACCTTCTAGTTTGCAGAAGCATAATCTGAAATGCACAGCCTCGGGTGAATTCATTCTTTCCTTTCTTCCTTTCTTTCTTTCTTTCTTCCTTTCTTTCTTTCCTCTTTCTTTCTTTCTTTCTTTCTTCTTTCTTCCTTCCTTCCTTCCTTCCTTCCTTCCTTCTTTTTTAGGGCTACATTCATGGCATATGGAAGTTTCTCAGCTAAGGGTCAAATTGGAGGTCAGCTGCCGGCATACACCAGAGACACAGCAACTAGGGATCCGAGCTGCATCTGTGACCTGTACCACGGCTTACGGCAGTGCTGGAGCCCCAGCCAACTGAGCGAGGCTAGTGATCAGCCCGCATCCTCATGGATACTAGTCGGATTTGTTTCCATCTGAGCCACAACAGGAACGCCCTCCGGTGAATTCTTGGTGTCTTCCCACACCCTTGTTTGTTTTTTCTCTCAATTGGCTTTCACCATTATTTTGTTGTGAAGCTAAACATGGCCCCTAGTTTTTAACAATAGAGTTTGTGTTTCTGTATTTCTTGTTCTTCTTGTTTGGTGGTTATTGTTATGAGAAGAAGGTGGTTGTTGTTATGAGAAGAAGGAAGACTCAGTGACATCCCTCTACTATTTTAAGACAGGAAGTCTACCTACTTATTTTAAGTGGCTGCACAATATCCCTTTCTGTGGATATGTCATAATCTATTTAACCTGCATCCTTTTGATGGATACTTGGATTATTGATAGTTTTTACACTTTTTTTTTTGGTATGTTTTATGTGCACATTTCTTTGTATTTTTGTCAGGTAAGTTCTTAGAAGTAAAATTGCTGAGAATACAACTTTAGTTAATGCAGATTTAGATTCTGATGGCTCTTCAAAAGGGATAACAGTGGGAGTTCTCTTGTGGTGCAGTGAGTTAGGTATCCAGCGTCACTGTGGCACCTTGGGTCCCTGCTGTGGCGTGGGTGCAGCCAAAAAAACCCCAAACAAACAGAAAAGGGATAACAGTGGACAAGAATTCTGTTTCTTTGCATTTTTACCGATGTTAACTTTTTCAACACTTTCTTACAATAATTATCAAACATACTGAAAAGTTAAAAAGAATATTGCAGTGAACACCCATGTACCTCACACCTAATTTGACAATTAACATTTCACTCTCCCTGCTTTATTAGATACCTATTAAGTCTGTATTTCTTACAGTGAGCTAGCGTCTTTTCCTGTGTGTATTAACCACTTGAAAACTGTCTTTATCCATTTTCCTTTTGGATAGTAGTTGTTTATCATTCTGATTGGTAAAACTCTTTATCAGTCTTTCATTTGCTATGAGTAACAAATGTTTTCCCTAGTTGCTCATCTTTTGATTTTTGTCTGAGGTTTTTTGGTTTTTGGTTTTTTTTCTTATATGTGCTGGTGTCCTTAGGTCTGTGAAAGAGGTCTTTGAAACTTCTTTCAGGTTTACTCATGTGTCTGTCACTTAATCAAATTTTTTAAACATATGTACACACACACACACACACACACGAGCATTAGTAAATGTTATCACAGAGACTTAAGACAGGAGTTCTCTTGTGGCACAGTAGGTTAAGGATCCGCCATTGTCACTGCTGTGGCATGGGTTCAGTCCCTGGTCCAGTAACTTCCACATGCCATGGGCATAGCCAAAAAAAAAAGACATAGCACGCTCATATAAAATAGGGTCTCATCCTATCGTCACATTGAAATATGTGATATTTAGTGTGTTTTTTAAGCCTTAACAGTAGATAATATTTCTTAATGACTTTGTCCATGGAGTCATATTTTAGAGGCCTCAGAAGTCAGTGTTTTTTTATTCTGAAAGATGTAATATGATAAATAATAAAGTTCTGAATTTTCCAGAAAGTATTTTGTTTTACTTAAATAAGCCTGTTCCTTTACTGGTAAAATAAAGAACTAGGGCAGTAGATTCTTATAATGTAACAACAAATATGCATTTCTATTATCTTAAAGTTGTATATAATACTTTTACTTTGGATGTTTATATATATCATTTCATCTGATATGTACAGAATGATAGGGCAAAAGTTACTCTATTTTTGCACGATTAAGCAACCACACTAGGAAATGAAGTTACTTTGCTAAGATTGATGACAGAACAGAAGCTAGAACCCAGAACTTCTTTCTGGATATTAGCTTCTAAGTGGCTTACATACGTGATTTTTACAGGACAGGACTCAATCTGCCTAGCAGAATGATCTGAATTATTACTCATGTTAATAACATTTGTTACCAAACAAGCTAATTAATTGAGTTTTTTTGTTGTTGGTTGGTTGGGTTTTTGGGGTTTTTTTTTTGTGTGTGTGTGTGTGCCTATGTGTGTGAAATATACATACAAAGCTATATTGGAAATTAATTTCAGACTTCATTATCACAACAAAGAATAGGGAGAAAACACCTTTCCAAGTTTTAAAAATAAATATATTATATTCCAGTAGACTAGATGATGATAAACCCAAACATATAATTGCTCATTATTGCAGATGTTTAGGGGACTCTTCTTTACTCTGTCATTTTGGCCTAGGACCCAGGCTGAAAAGAGCGCTTTCATTTTAACACATATCTTGCAAGGGTCCAGAGAGTTCTCTCCTTCTCTGTAAGCCAGAAGGAAGAAGTAGCATGGAAGCATATGTAGCTTGCCTGGCAATGGAACACATTATTGGGACTTACATTCTGTTAGATATGGGTCAGTTATTTGCCATATATGCAAAGGAGCCTGGACAATGTAATTCAGCTGTGTGCCAAAAAGAAGAAAAACAGATTTGGTGAACAGTCAGCATCCTAACTCAGGAACTTCCTGCTTTAAAGTTTTCTTAAGGGGGAAAAATTCAGGATTACACATTATAGGATTATAAGTTGTAATATCCTCCCATTTTAGGAATTACACTGTCAGAATATTTCCGTGACATGGGCTACCACGTCAGTATGATGGCTGACTCTACCTCCAGATGGGCTGAGGCCCTTAGAGAAATCTCTGGTCGCTTAGCTGAGATGCCTGCAGGTAAGTCTTTGTACTGCTTATTATGTAAGCAAGACTGATAGGACTTGGGGAGCTGGCTTAGACCCTCTTTTTCAAAATTTCTTTTCATTTTTCAGATAGTGGTTATCCTGCATATCTTGGTGCCCGTCTGGCCTCTTTCTATGAGCGAGCTGGCAGAGTGAAATGTCTTGGTAATCCTGAAAGAGAAGGGAGCGTCAGCATTGTAGGAGCGTAAGCACCCAAACTGTTTACTTTCCGAAGAATAACAGGTCGTTTATATTTAAAGAGACAATATTTAGCCCCCTGAGGGCAGTGATTCCTAACCAGGGTTGCACTCCAGAGTCCTCCAGGGAGCTCTTTAAAATGCGCATGTGTAGGTGATCTCTAGGTTTTCTGGTTCCATAGCTTTGACTTGACTGACTTATTATATTCAAGTCACAATGTCCCAGAAATAACTTAGAAAATTGTAGTCATATTAAGGTAAGATTGTACCGTGATGAAAACAATGTGAAGGAGTTCCCTCATGGCACAGCAGGTTAAGGATCCAGCATTGTCACTGCAGAGGCTCGGGTCACTGCTGTGGTGTGGATTCAGTCTCTGGCCCAGGGACGTCCACATACCATAAGTACGGCCAGAAAAAAAAAGGGGGGGTTGTACTTTGTTTTCAGAGCTATTCCTTCCTTCCCGCTCCATCTGTCTGAGTAGTGAAACTGATTATAATTAAATGTCTATCTCATTTCTCAAACTACAAAGTGTTTAATAGTTATTTGCAGCTTAGTAGTGGCTTTTTGTTTTTGTTTTGATTTTTTTAGTTAAACTGTAGTTGATTTACAATATTGTGTTAGTTTCAGCTTCAGATTCTTTTCTGTTATAGGTTTTCACAAGATATTGAATATGGTTACATGTGCTATACAGCAAATCCTTGCTGTTTTATCTATTTTCTATATAGTGTTGTGTGTCTGTTAATCCCAAACTTATAATTTATTCCTTCCTCCTTTCCTTTTGGTAACCATGAGTTTGCTTTCTATGTCTGTGAGTCTGTTTCTGGTTTGTAAATAAGTTGATTTTTTTTTTTTTTAAGATTCCACATATAGGTGATATAATATTTGTCTTTCTCTGCCTAACTTACTTTGCTTAGTAGGATAATCCTCTAGATTCAGTACTGGTTTTTATTTAAGAGTGTTGTATAAGATTTTCTTACCAAAGGTCATTTCTAAAGTTATTTACATTAAAACTGACTTTCAAAAAAAAAAATTGCTTTTTTTTTTTTTTGGCTTTTTAGGGCTGCACCCGCAACATATGGATCCAGGCTAAGGGTCGAATCGGAGCTACAGCTGCCAGCCAACACCACAGTCATAGCAACGTGGTATCTGAACCACATCTGCAACCTACACTGCAGCTCACAGCAACGCCAGATCCCTGACCCACTGAGCAAAGCCAGGATGCAAACCCACATCCTTATGGCTACTAGTCGGATTTGTTTCCACTGAGCCACAACAGGAACTCCAAAAATTGCTTTTATATATAAGTTATTTCCCATAAGCATTCTTAATGACTTTTTCTTCTTTTAAATTTAGAGTTTCTCCGCCTGGTGGTGATTTTTCTGATCCAGTTACATCTGCTACTCTTGGTATTGTTCAGGTATATCTTTTCCTAGTGTAGTCAACCTCTGAAACCACCCCCCCCACAAACACACACACAGGCTGTCCTAATGTTATCTATCTCATTGTGGAGTATTTAATATAGCCACTAAAGAGTAGGCAGTGGTAAAGTCTGTTTTAGGAACATTCTTACTATTGAAAGCCTTTAATGATGTCTGCTCTTTCTTAGTTCTTTATCAGAGTTTATAATAGACAATATCTGTAAGTTGAAAATATGTCCGGGTAGCAAAATTTTATTAGTGTTAGAGTTTTATTACACTTTTAGTTATAGTAACTGTAGGAGTAGAAACAAATGGATCCCAAAACATAATCGCAAAAACCACATAGAAGTTTCTTTCTCCTCATGTTATGGTCCATGGCGGATGAGGCTGTCTCAGGGCAGCTCTCTTCCTTTTTAGTACTAATCCAGATATCAGTGCTTCTTCCTTCGCATGGCTCCACCTAGCCTTGTAGTCATCTGCAACTGGCTGCTACAGGGGAAACTGGAGAAGGCACACCTGCTTTCTGAGCCTTGGGCTCACACGTGGTTACTTCACTCATTCTGTTAGCCACACCCAGACAAAAGCAAAGCTGGAAAGTGTAGTTTCTGCCTAGGCAGCTGCTTCCTAATGACAAGGCATAAATTTTAGTGGAATTTAGCCAGCCAGCTTGGCCATTAGAAGTAGCCTAAATGAAAGATGTATATAAATCAGAGCTATAGTTTTTTTAAATGTTGATATATTTATAAGCAAATATATTATTCATATGGGAAAAATAGAATATTTGCCTGTTTTCTATTGGTTTCAGATAAAAGGAAGTGGCAGAGGCCAAATTTACAACTTTGGGGTGTTTACCCTTTGCTAAAATTTTGAATTTTAAATTGCAGGGGAATGGGGAGCAAAGTTGGGAATGCAGAAAATAGATGTGAATGTTTGGCCTCAGGAAAATGACTGTGAGATCTTTTAGGATTGGTGCTTAGTGATTGGGAACTGAATTTATTCAGAGCATTTAGAGGTTTTAGTTGAAGTGAAATGTCTATCTTAATAAGCATTTTCTGGTTCTTCTGTTTATACTGTACCATAATAATCTTCAGAAGAATCTTTTTTGTTGTTTTTTTTTCTATTAGACTTGACACACTATTAAGGAAATTCAGATAAATTTTGATTTTTTTTCTTTTTTGGCTGCACCCACGGTCTACAGATTCCCTGGCCAGGGACTGAACCTGCGCCACAACAGTGACCCAAGCCACTGCAGTTACAACACCTGATTCTAAACCCACTGAGCCACAGGAGAACTCCAAGAATGCTTTTTTTTTTTTTTTGCTTTCTTCTTTTTTGGCTGCCCCGCTGCATATGTAATCACCGGGCCAGGGATCAGATCCGAGCCGCAGTTACAACAGGATTACATTTTTTTAATTGCAAGTTTTATTCTTTTCATTTATTTTTGGTACATACTGAAAAGATATCTAATTTGAAAATAAAAGTATAGAATTGCATATTTGGGACAAACAAATGGACTTCAGTACCTTTTTTTTAATGTTTTATTTTTGAAGAAAAAATCTTTGTGTTTTGTTTTGGTTTTGTTTTGAAATCAGGTGTTCTGGGGCTTAGATAAGAAACTAGCTCAACGTAAGCATTTCCCGTCTGTCAACTGGCTGATCAGCTACAGCAAGTACATGCGTGCCTTGGATGAGTACTATGACAAACACTTCACTGAGTTTGTTCCTCTCAGGACCAAAGCTAAGGAGATTCTGCAGGAAGAGGAAGATTTGGCAGAAATTGTACAGCTTGTGGGAAAGGTGAGTTGTAAAATCCCATGGAGGACAGATCTGTGAGTTAAACAGGAGTGTTTTAAGGACAAACAGAACCTTGGATATGTAGATTCATTCAGACTTATAGCACTTTAGATTGTTCTTTTATCCAGCAGATAATCTGAGGGGCCTACTTGAGTTGTGGGAGGTAGAAATACGATTACTGTTTTGATTATCTGCTGATGAGCAATAGACTACTCCAGCATTTAGTGTCTTAAATAGTGGTGTATTGCTCATGGTTTTGGGGTTGGTGCGTTCAGCTGGGCATTCTAGTTTGGGGCCCCTCATACAGTTGCAGTCATGCTGGCTGAGACTGTAGTCATCAGAAAGCTTCTTGATGTGGTGCCTGGGCTAGAATGACTAGAACAGCTAAGGGTTGTCTGGGCATTTCTTTATGTGGTATCTCCACATGGCAGTTCAGGGCTCTCAGAGTGAATATTGAAAAAGAAGGGAAGTAGAAACCACCAGCCTTGTGAGCCTGGGCCCAAAAACAAGTAACAACATCACTCCTGTCTTATTGTTTTAATCAAAGCAGCCATAGAGCTTGCCAATATTCAAGGGGAGGGGCTTGTACTTCAGCTGGTCAGTTAAATGAAGAAACCACATTTTGGGGGCCTTTATATTCTTTTTGATCTTTTGGTCCTGGTTATAGTATAGATAAGAAAGAAAAACTGACATAATGTTATGTCTTGAAATAGAATGTACCCATCATCAACCAAAGTAGAGGTAGAGTTAGGATCCATTAACATACATCTTTGCAGGCACACCAGGGCTAGGAATTTAGACAAATTGGATTCTAGTTCCTTCAGTATTAGCTATGTGACTTTAAACATTCCTGTGTTTGTTGTGTTAATGTTTCAGAGGAAGATAGTGTAATTATATTTAGCCAAATTAAATCTCAAAATTGAATAACTTCTCAGATAGTGTCTAGTACTAGTCAGGACCTCAGAGTTCTCTATCTGGTTCTGCTCTTTTTATTAGTTTATAAAGTCATCTCCTAATTTTTTTCCAGCAAAAGATAATATTATTAGTTAGCTAGCAGATATTAAATACTCATTGCTATAAATGAGTATTATAGTTCTACAAGAGGATCTAGAAACGGAAGACCTCCAGAGCCAAAGACAATAGAGGAAAAGAAAGTTACAGGCTGATTTTGTTTATGAATGTTGGTATAACATTTTAAAATTAAATTTTGGCTTATTAAATCTAGCAAGCTATTAAAACAATAAAATAATACATCATGGACAAGTAAAGTTTATCTCAGGAATGCAAATAAGGTTCAACACAGAAAGCCTATTGTTTGTTAACCCAACAATGTATTTAATATGATGGGAAAAGGATATCTTAACCAATGTGGAAAAAGTATTTGAAGTGCATTATGTATTCATGATTTTTAAAAACCTTTGGAAAAAAGGAATAGAAGGGAACTTCCTTAATTTGTTAAAAGTAATATTCTAAAACCTAGGAAAAACATTTTACTTAATGGAAGAATTTTTGATGCATTCCATTTAGAAATCAGGATTAAGAGAAGAATGCCTATTATCTCTGCTTGTGTTCAGTCAAATACCAGAGGTCCTAACCAATGATATAAGAAGAATAAAAAAAAAAACATGTAAAGAAAGAGATTAAAATGTCATTATTTATAGATAATGTGCATATGTAACTAGAAAAGTAACAATTAACAGAGAAATAATTTGAACCAATAAGAGTTTGGTGAGGCTTTTAGATTCAAGATAAATATAAAAAATCAAGGGAATTTCTCTATGTTAGCAATATCACTTAGAAAATAAAACCAAAAATAAGGTGTTCACAAAATGACGAAAACCAGAGTGTAGAACTAACAGAAAAACCCGTATTCTGTGGAGAACATTTTAAGATAAATAAATGGAACAGAAAATATGAAAGCAGAGAGAAGCAGTCCATGTTCTTTGGTGAACTTATTAGAAAGTTACCACTTGTCTGTAATCTATAAATTTGATGTGATGCCAGTCAAATTTCCAGTTGAATCTTATGGGCAAATCAGTAATCATTCCAAAATTCACCTGAAGATATCACAAAGATTCAAGACTTAAAAAAAAAAAAAAGTAGTAAAAAGGGAACTTTTCCATAGTTCCCACTATGTCTCAGCGGTAACAAATGCAACTAGTATCCGTGAGGACACAGGTTCATTCTCTGGCCTCGCTTATTGGTTTAAGGATCTGGCGTTGCCATGAGCTATGGCATACGTCACAGATGTGGCTAAGATCCCAAATTGCTGTGGCTATGGCCAGCAGCTGCAGTTCGGATTCAACCAGTAGCCTGGGAGCTTCCATATGCTGCAAGTGTGGCCCTAAAAAGGAATAAAGTGGGGGAGACTTTTGCGTTTTTTTTTTTTTTGGCCATGAATGTGGTATATGGAGGGAAGTTCCTGGGCCACGGATCACCCACAACACAGCTGAAGTCCAAGCCACAGCAGTGACAGTGCCAGGTCCTTAACCTACTGAGCCACCAGGGAACTCTGCTTGTTTTGTTTTGTTTTTAGGGAGCTTTTACTCTATTGGATATCAGCATAGAACCATTGTAATAAAAATTGTGGTACTGAGGATCCAGCATTGCTGCAAGCTGCGGCATAGGTCATAGATTTAGCTTGGGTCCCAAGTTCCTGTGGCTATGGCAGAAGCCAACAGCTCCAGTTCGACCCCCAGCCTGGGAATTTCCACGTGCCAAAGACAAAAAAAACCTGTGGTACTGATAAAGTAGACAAATAGATGAGTGAAAAAGACAGAAATGTGCTTATGTATGTAGGGACTTGTTACTACAAAGATGGTAACTGTTCAGGTGAGAAGAGGGTAGATTATTTCAGTCAGTGATCATGGAAAACTTAATTATCTGAAGAAAAATAAAAGTGGATCACTACCTAATTCCACATACAAAAGCAAACCCTAGATAGCTTAGCAATTTAAATGTGAAAGATAAGACTTTCAGGTTAATAGAAAACAAATGTTAAGAAGAATATCTTTGTGATCTAGAGTTGAAAAAGGATTTCATTTTTTTGTCTTTTTAGGGCTGCACCGGCTGCATATGGAGGTTCCCAGCTAGGGGTCCAGTTGGAGCTACAGCTGCCAGCCTACGCCAGAGCCACAGCAACGTGGGATCTGAGCTGAATCTGCAACCTGCACCACAGCTCACAGCAACACTGGGTCCCACTGAGCGAGGCCAGGGATCGAACCTGAGTCCTCATGGTTGCTAGTTGGGTTTATTAACTGCTGGGCCATGACGGGAACTCTGAAAAAGGATTTCTCAAAAACAAAACCCCGTTTGCACAGCAATAAAACAAAACAACAAAAAGCTTTTTGAGGAGTTCCCGTCATGGCTCAGCGGAAACGAATCTGACTAGGAGCCATGAGGTTGCAAGTTCAATCACTGGCCTTGCTCAGTGGGTTAAGGATCCGGCGTTTCTGTGAGCTGTGGTGTAGGTTGCAGACATGGCTCAGATCCCACGATGCTATGGCTGTGGCGTAGGCTGGCAGCTACAGCTCCTGTTAGACCCCTAGCCTGGGAACCTTCATATGACGCCCCCGAGTACGGCCCTAGAAAAGGCAAAAAGACCCCCCCCCAAAAAAAAAGCTTTTTGATTACATAAAAATTAGGACTTTTTGTTGATAAAGGTAACAAAACAGATGACTGAGTGGAAGAGGAAGTTCATTACATCAAAACTGATGGACTAAATATCTAAAATGTGCAAAGAAGTATAGTTAACTGTAAACTAGAACCCCAGTAGAAATATGGGCAACAAGCAGACAGATTATGGAAGAGAGACACAGAAGATTAACACACCTGTGGAGAAATGTCCAAACAACAATGAGCTATCGAGTTACACTGGTTAGAATGGCAGATATTAGAAAGCTGGAGAATTCCAAGTGACATGGAGATGGAGGAACTGGATACTCTTGGTGGGAGTGTCACCTGGTGCTGGCCTTGTGGAGAGCAGTCAGACAGTACTTGCTTGTATGCTCTGTGACCTAGCAATTCTGTTTATTTATTTCAAAAGAAATTCTCAAGCAGGTCCTTAAATGGATGTGTTTGTGGTGGCAGGGAGTTAGAGGAAATGTAAGTGCTCTTTACTGGGGGCAACAGATGGCAGATGAAAAACAAGGAAACTGCACACCATGGAGAATGAACTGTACAAAAGCTGGAAGCCACAGACCTCGACCCACAGCAACATGGGTGGATCTTAAAAACAAAGCGCCAAAGATACACAAGACTGCTTTATCTAGTTGAAAATACTAGCACAAAATAAAACATGTATTTCACGTGAGTTTATGTACATTAAAGGATCCACATAAAGCACTTTTTAATATTTGTGGTTGAAGAGGGGACTGGGGATAAAGATTTTTAAAAAGAAGGAGTTCCCATCATGGCTCAGCAGAAATGAATCTGACTAATATCCATGAGGGTGCAGATTCGATCCCTGGCTTCGCTCAGTGGGTTAAGGATCTGGAGTTGCTGTAATCCGTGGTGTAGGTCCCAGATGTGGCTCTGATCTCGCACTGCTATGACTGTGGCGTAGGCCAGCAGCTACAGCTCCGATTTGACCCCTAGCCTGGGAACCTCCATATGCTGCAGGTGCAGCCCTAAGAAAGACAAAAAATAAAAATAAAAAAATATATAAAAAAGAAGGAAGTTCTGGTGAAGCACAGCAGGTTAAGGATCAGGCATTGCTGCAGCTGTGCTGCATATTATAAATGTGGTGCAGCCAAAAAATTAAAAAAGTTAAAAAGAAAAGAATCAGAAGACCTGATCCTTACCTCTAAGGAGCCTTGTGCACATAGATGACACAAGACTGCAGTTAACTTGCCGGGCCTGTCACTCTCTCACAACTCCCAAGAAGTCTAATTGTTAAGCTGATAGGATGATAGCAAAAGTACTAGGTATTTACATAGTGCTAAACATCATGTAATGTTAAAAAAAAAAAGAAAACTGTGCATGGGCTACATAGATTTTTGTGAAACAAACTTTAGACTGCGAATTTAAATTGTTGAGAACCAAGCCAGAATGTGAAGAAGAAAGTGTTTTCAAAAAAAAGAATACCAGTCTATTTGTGTGCCTATGTTCATAGCAGCACTTATAATAGCTGACAGGTGGAAGCAACCCAGATGTCCTTTGATACACACATACACACGCACACACGCACAGACACACACACATGAATATTATTCAGCCTTGAAAAGAAAGAATTCTAACACATCCAAATCATGGATGAATCTTGAAGGGAATATTAAGTGATGTAAGCCACAAAAAGTCACAAAAAGACAAATGCTTATGTATAACATATCTGAAGTAGCCAGATTCATAGAAACAGAGGGTAGCATGGTACTCACGGGGTCCAGGAAGGCAAGGAAGAAGAGGTGTGGTTTGATGGGTATAGTTTCAGTTTTGCAGGATGAAAAGTTATGGAAATCTGTTTCACAGCAATGTGAATAAAGTTAACACTACTGAATTACACCTAAAAATGGTTAAGATGGTAATTTTGATTGTATGTTTTTTACAATAAAAACAAAGTCAGGAAGCAATTATGAAGTGAATTTATTAACAATAACTCTGCTTGCTTGTTGATTACATTTATTGGTACGTTATGGCAGTAAATGACTAAAGACGTTTTTTTTTCTCCTCTAGGCTTCTCTAGCAGAAACAGATAAAATCACTCTGGAGGTAGCAAAGCTTATTAAAGATGATTTCCTACAGCAAAATGGATATACTCCTTATGACAGGTAATCTATCCTGATTTTCATTTTTTAATTTGAGGGTATTCTGTTGAGTTTTGAGGAAGGAGATGCGCATATGCTCTCTCTCTCTCTCTCTCTCTCTCTTTTTTTTTTTTTTTTTTTTTTTGCATTTTAGATCCACACCTGCAGGATATGGAGGTTCCCAGGCTAGGGGTTGAATCGGAGCTATAGCTGCTGGCCTACACCACAGCCACAGCAATGCCAGATCCGAGCCAGTTCTGCGACCTACACCACAGCTCACGGAAACACCAGATCCTTAACCCATTGAACAAGGCCAGGGATTTTACCTGCATCCTCATGGATACTAGTCAGATTCGTTTCCACTGAACCACAACAGGAACTCCCTCTCTTATCTTGATTTGGTTCATTTTCCCAGTTATGACAGTGTTTTCACTCATTATCCAGCCGTCTTTAATTAGATTAAATTGTGACTTAGTGTGCACAGCCTAAGGAGCTTTGCCTCTTTCAAGCTTTTCTCACTATCTGTTACCAAGGCCCATGCCTCTTATACCAGAGTCCTTGTTGGGTGTCTCACCAGTCCCCACTACTCCTGCCCAATGCTTCTTTTCGTTTGTCTCTGCTATTACCATGACTTTTTTTCTTTTTATGGCCATACCTGTCACATACGGATTTTCCCAGGCAAGGGGTTGAATCAGAGCTGCAGCTGCCAGCTGTACCACAGTCACGGCAACACCAGACTGGAGCCACATCTGCGACCTAAACCATGGCTCGCAGCAACATCAGCTCCTTAATCATGGAGTTCCCGTCGTGGCTCAGTGGTTAACGAATCTGACTAGGAACCATGAGGTTGCGGGTTCGATCACTGGCCTTGCTCAGTGGGTTAAGGATCAGCGTTGCTGTGAGCTGTGGTGTAGGTTGCAGACGTGGCTCGGATCCCATGTTGCTGTGGCTGTGGCATAGGCTGGCAGCTACAGCTCCTGTTAGACCCCTAGCCTGGGAACCTCCATATGCCATGGGTGCAGCCCTGGGTAAGGCAAAAAGACAAAAAAAAAAATTTCCTTAATCACGGAGCAAGGCCAGTGATCAAACCCGCATCCTCCATTTTGGGGAGTTCTCATTGTGGTTCAGTAGGTTAAGAACCCAACTAGTATCCATGAGGATGCGGGTTTGATCCCTGACCTCACCCAGTAGGTTAAGGATCTGGCATTACCCACAAGCTGCAACCTAGGTCATAGAGTCATAGATGTGGCTTGGATCCTGCTTTGCTGTGGCTATGACATAGGCTGGTAGCTGCAGCTTGGACTTCCATGTGCCACAGGTGAGGCCTTAAAAAATGTAAAGTTCCATTTCAGAGTTCCCAAACAGTAGTTCCCGTCGTGGCTCAGTGGAAACAAATATGACTAGTTTCCATGAGGAGATGCAGGCCTGAACCCTGACCTCACTCAGTCGGTTAAGAATCCGGCGTTGCCACAACCTGTGGCATAGGTCACAGGTGCGGCTCTGATCCGGCATCACCGCTGTTACACATAGGCCCCAGCTGTAGCTCTGATTTGATCCCTAGGCTGGCAACTTCCATATGCCACAAGTGCAGCTGTAAAAAGAAAAATAAAGTTCCCATTTCCTTTTTTTTCGGCCACTCTTGAGGCATGTGGGAGTTCCCAAGCTAGGGATCAAACCAACACCACACCAGAGACCCAAGCCACTGCAGTGATAACACCGAATTCTTAACCTGCTGCACTATAAGGGAATGTCCCCCGTTTCTTTTAAACTTTGGTAATTTGAACCCTTTCATCACAGGCTAGTTTTTCTCCCTCAAATCATATTTGGCCCCATTTAAGAATGAAGAGGAAACTGAACAAATAAAAACTTTCCAGAATGTAAGACAACAGAAAATATGACAGTATAATCAGTAAGGCTCAAAAAAATCTGTATCACGAAACTTAAGTTCTAGGAACCATCCACACAAAGATAACTCCACAAGGGGAAAATTCTTTGAAAAGAGTGTGATGAAGAGTGTGCATAAAATTGTTTATGTAGATGGGTTTAAATGTGTCAGAATGCATGTGATCCAAGTTGGATATTAACTTGTGTGTCTTCATTATGAAAAGGTAAGGGTAAATGAAAATGAACACATTAATGGGGTAAGGCACTGCTTATTAACTGCAGGAAATTGTAATTCCCTGCTTCCCTATTATTTATTTAACCTTAACGTACCATCACCAAGGAGTCTTTACAACTAAGTTATTTTACCATATGGGTTCCTGCTTTCACTGCACTGTACAAAAACAAGCCTTCAGAGCATCATTGGATTGTAGCAGTACTGTTTGTTCTTCCTGGTTGAGTATTTTAACAGATACAAATAAATATCGCTGTTACAATAAATAAATGAAAGTATACATAGTTCCATCTATCCATCCACCCCATATCCTGAGATGTCTCTGTCCAAAAACTGGTTATGATCTTTTCCACTATTTTTTTTTATTCCTTATGTATCATGCGATAAATATAAGTAGTGTGAATGTTTAAATAAAGAAACTAATGCTCTGATATTTTACAGATGAAGTAAAAAATATGAACTTGCTTTGGATTTTTTGTTTATTATTTTGACTTTCATTTATCCTAGGTTCTGCCCCTTCTATAAGACAGTAGGGATGTTGTCCAACATGATTGCATTTTATGACATGGCCCGCAGAGCTGTTGAAACCACTGCCCAGAGTGACAATAAAATCACATGGTCCAATATTCGTGAGCACATGGGGGAGATCCTCTATAAGCTTTCCTCCATGAAATTCAAGGTATATTTGTTTCTACTATAAACTTTTTTAGTAGGAAGTGTTTCATTTTGATTTTTTTAAATAGTTGCGTCACAGACCTGGTGTGTGTGTGTGTGTGTGTGTGAAACTTGCATTTATCATTTATACATATGCTTAGGTTATGTAAAACCAGAACAGACCTGAAAGCTATGTTCAAACAGGTATTTTAGTGGTAAAGATTATAGTATGTCACGTCTCAAATAAATGCTGATGTGTTTTCCCTTTTGTCTTAACTGCCAGGCAATTTAGAGCTAACATCATTGCTTAAGCAGCAATTACCTTACCTTAAGTGCCTGGTAATATCTATCCCCCATGCTCCTCTGAAATGCTTTCTGCTGCTTACTTCTTTTAAGTGTCCTATTACACATCATTTTTGCTTTTAAGTGGACTCTCATTCTTTGGGAAGTACACAAGACATAAACAGATAATTAAGTGAAATTATCTGTAGAAACTCAAACGTGTAAGGTTGTTTTTCAAATATTTGATCAGTCAAGTTGTATTTAATTATTTTTAAGTCATGGCTTCCAAGTGTACTTACTAATCTCCTATTGAGAAGTTGAGAATGATTATCTGAATATGTATGTCATTTATGTCTATGGTGTTTGCGCTATAGGTTGAAAATAATTTATACAAATAGATACTCACTGTATCAAGAATTTTAAAATGTTCAAACCTTTTGAGTCCTGCCATTTCACTTCAAAACATA
The DNA here is from genome assembly GCA_004024745.2 of Catagonus wagneri. Taxonomy (NCBI): domain Eukaryota; kingdom Metazoa; phylum Chordata; class Mammalia; order Artiodactyla; family Tayassuidae; genus Catagonus; species Catagonus wagneri. Next base: position 1,376,561 of record PVHT021183694.1, on the reverse strand, counting down.
TAACCCAAGGGAGTAATCAGAGATTTTAATATGGATATATGTAAAATATTATATATTAAACTTCTCAAATATCACTCAGAAGCAGACAGAGCCAACAATGCATTGCAGCATGTATGTTACAATAAAAATATTATTACAGCATTAACATGTCTTTTTCAAAGAATATCCAGAGGCACAAGGAGATGCTTATGGTATAATGAGTGAAAAAAGCCAGATTGCAAAGAAATTCCATATATAATTTGATCCAAATTTTATTTTTAAAAATTATATATTCATAAGAAGAGGATACAAAATATGTACGGTAATAATAGTGATGTGTTCTGGTAGTGTGACTAAAGGTGTTGTCTTTTTTCCATTTATAGGTATATTGTCTCAAATTAACATCTCAGTGATTTTTTTAATGACATTAAGTATTTTTCTATATCACTTCTTTGTAGCTGGAGAACAATATCTTCTCACTCATAGGCATTTAGGAAATTTCCAATTGTTGGTATAAACCGCTTTGTTCATGTAGTTCATTTTGTGAATTATCTTAGTATATATTTCCAGAAGTGGAATGATTGGATCAGAGGGCTTCGACACTTTAAAATCTCTTTTATGCAATCACTCAAGTAGGTTGTTCTCCATAAGGATTTTAAATGGGGTGCATTTGGAGATAATTATAGAAATTTTACTTTCCTGTTCTAATGTGATACTACTAGACCTTGAATAGTAAATTCTCTTTTGACTAAGTTAATTCCAGCTACCATGTACACTAAGAGGAATGTATCTAATATGTGTTACTGAATAATTTCCCAATATTGTATATATTTTTAAGGGTAAATCTATTGGTTGTTGAATACAGTTAGCATGTAAGACAGAAAACTGAAATTCGGTCTTCTGTTTGGTTGGACTGTTCCTTCATTTATACACTTTAACCCTTAAAGGAAATAAGAAAAATAAGGACAATTCTGCCTCCTTCCCATGTTTCACCAGTGTACCCCACTTAACCTAGTACTCAGATATTAAATGAAAGTAACTCACTATGTGTTCTGAAGATTATTTTCCAAAGGTAAATTAAACTGTGCAATGTTTTTTTTCAGGATCCAGTGAAAGATGGTGAGGCCAAGATCAAGGCCGACTATGCACAACTACTGGAAGACATGCAGAATGCATTCCGTAGCCTTGAAGATTAGAACTGGGATTTCTTTCCTCCTTTTCCTCAGCAAGTTCTCATATGTGTATATTTTCCTGAAGTTCTCATCTCAGTCCCTTTGCTTTTTTATTGTGTAGTTTTGAGGCTAGTGCCTGGGTGTACATGTTATCATTTGTTTCCCTGCTTATTTGGTAGGTCTTATATAAAACAAACATTCCTTTGTTCCGGTGTTTGAAGGGCCTCCCTAATCCTTTCTCCAAAGTGGTGAATGTAGTAAATATGATATTCAATGGCCACACTCCTGTAAACTTGTCTGTAAGGTGATGTCTCTCCTTGTTCTAGGCTGGTCCTTTCTCATCACCATTAAATTGTAAACAGGACTACTGCATGTATTCTCTTAGCAATGGATTTAGAATGGAAAGCCAGACTTCTATACATTTGACAGGTACTTTGTGAACTGACTCAATATCTATGTGGTAAAGTTTTTTGTGGCTTAGCATTTTGCTAAGTAACTGCCTTGCAGGAAATAATTACTTTTAAAACTCCTGTATGATTAATGTTCCAATTATGCATTGCTTTCCCCAGTTTCAATCAAAGATTACTTGTGGGAAACTGTTGAGAACTATACTGTTTTTAAAACAGGCATTTACGGGGCTCAGCACAGTAGGTCTATCAGTACCCTCTAAAAAGGAGCCAGGTGGTCAGACTTAGATTAACATCATTTTGTTAAGCCTATTTTATTTCTCCAGGAAAAAAAATCAGTATCAAGGACTATTCTGTTAAATTACTAGGAAATTTTTTTAAAAATTACGTTGGAAACAATCACTGGGAACTTGATTCACATCACACACTCTTTCTTTTCCTCAAACGTCTTAGAGGCCTAAGCTTCTGAGAATCATGTGGCAGTGTGATAGGCAGTCATGCCACAGAGAAGATATTGAGTAGTGGTTAAAGGCTGTTTGCACCTTTAAGGACCAGCTGGGCTATAGTGATTCTTGGGGCCAGAGTGGTTTTATGTTTTTTCAAGGTAATGACGTGTGTCACATGCTTGCATGTTTGTTTGCTTTCTGAATCTTTGAACGACCAGTTTCCTGATTGTTGAAAATATTACATTCTTTCACATGGTTTTTGATTCACTGGCTTAAAAGATTTCCCAGAGTATCTGTAGCCGCAGCAGCATAACAATTTCCATTCTGTTTCATGGGAATGAAATTAATTCTTGTATCTGCCGATAACAGAATCTGGGTCATGTGGAAAGAAAAAAAGATTGTTTCTTCCTGTCTTTTAAGTATATGTTTTCAAATACTAGGTTCTCTGTATGATAAAGCACACTGCAGAAGAGCTCCGAGAGCGTCAGTTTCCCATTAACTCTTTCTCTGCAGTTGTGCTGAGAAGAGGAAAGGAGGTATATGAACACGTCTAACAGTCTCAAATACCCAAATGTAATGGCCTGAATAAGATATTTATTTTATGCTTCAGCATGTTGTTATTTAAATTTTTAGGCAGTGTATTTCTTTTGGTCTTTTAAGGAAAGATGCAGCCAGCAGAGAATTCAGCTGTGTTTCTATAAATCCTTGCAGATTCCATGTTCTTACAGTGGCCTGCTATTCAGGATAGGTATTCTTCCATGCACTTTTTTGTTTTAACCTTTCAGAATATTGGAAGATAAAAATTATCAGTGGTGATTTGTTGAGATGTGAACATAACGGTGCTGCTTAATCAGTTTGCTTCCAGTGTGGCCTCCTACCCAAAGGCCCTGAGACCAGTGGAAATTAAAAGAATTTCAAAATTTTTCAATTCCTACGTTCAAGCTACCAGCAAACTAGGATTGTGATAGTAATGAAAAAATGTTTGACCAAGTTTGTTTTATGTTGTTCCAAAATTTCAGTGTACATTCTGAATGTATGGGTGTGAAGATGCTAGAGAAACTTTGCTCAGATATTCATTGTGAGTGTCCCTTCACCTGTGTGTTGTAGAACTTCAGACTGGTTACTGATCATATATTTCTTTAGTAAGAATGTGTTAAAGTTACAACAGTCTTTTTAAAAAGAGGATGCAGTTCTATAGTTATTGTGCTTTGCCTGGTCCTAAATAGAGCCAGTTAGAGAAGTTTCTTATGTATTTTTCCAGTGTTAAATCTCACACATCGTGCCCTTTGGAAATTTCCTTCCATCCTGAAGAATGAATAGAAAAGGTCATATATATATATATATATATATATATATATATATATATATATCGCCTCCTTATCCTTGAGGTTTCACTATCTTTATGTTAAAAGTTGTGTATAATTGTTAAAATCTATGAAAGAATAAAAAGATTTAAATTAACATTTTTTTCCTTTTCGTGGCTGTGGCAAGATCTGCTTAATGTATTTTGACGTGTTTTTAGTATGAACTTCAAAGTTTTTTATTTCTCTCCTTCTTTATAGATTGGTACTTAAGATCATGAAAGTGGGGCCCCCACCATAGACTGCAAAAGTCCTGTAACACCTCCCGCTGTGATTTGGAAATGTAATACATGGAATCCCATAGCATTCTGACTATTTAGATTGAAAAAGTGAATGGTTTCTAAATATACACTTACAAATTAAAGGAAATCAGTGTACTCATCTCTCTTTTTGGTGAATGAACTAAAGCTTTGTGATTCATGACTTTGCAAGCCAGATTATTTACGATCCAGTGTAGGAACATGTTCAAAAGGAGTTTTCTTTCTTTCTTTCTTTTTGTCTTTTTGCCTTTTACGTAGAGCAGCACTCGCAGCATATGGAGGTGCCCATTTTTCAGTTGGGTTATTGGCTTTTTAGCTGTTGAATTGTATAAGTTGTTTGCAACTAACAGGAGCTGTAGCTGCCGGCCTTCGCCACAGCCACAGCAACGCGGGATCCGAGCCACGTCTGCAAGCTACACCACAGCTCACGGCAACGCCAGATCCTGAACCCACTGAGCAAGGCCAGAGATCGAACCCGCAACCTCATGGTTCCTAGTCGAATTCGTTAACCACTGAGCCAAGAAGGGAACTCCAGGAGTTTTATTTCTGAAATGTATTTTTAATCATTTCTAAGGGAGTAAGAAGCAGTATGAAATGCACAAACTCCACATTACTATCAAGTGCCAAGTTTATGTGGAGAAATACTTTAATATTCAAGGGAAAGCTTATTCATTATAGAATATTTTGGTGATTTTTAGTCTTTTTTGGTAATGATATTACCAAAAATCTTCAGGTTGTTAGTTTATTTATTTATTTTTTGTATTATAGCTGGTTTACAGGTTTCTGTCAATTTTCCAACTGCACAGCTTGGTGACCTGGTTATACATACATACATAAATTCATCACAAGTGATTAGACATAGTTCCCGGTGCTATACAGCAGGATCTCCTTGCTTTTCCATCCCAAAGGAAATAGTCTACAACTGTTAATCCCAGACTCCCATACCATCCCACTCCCTCCCCCACCCTCTTAGCAACCACAAGTCTGTTCTCCAAGTCCGTGATTTTCTTTTCTATAGAAAGATTCATTTGTGCAGTATATTAGATTCCAGATATAAGTGATATCATATGGTGTTTGCTTCTCTTCTTCTGACTTACTTCACTCAGTATGAGGGTCTGTAATTCCATCTATGTTGCTGCAGATGGCATTATTTTATTCTTTTTTATGGCTGAGTAGTATTCTATTGTGTATATATACCACATCTTCCTATTCCAATCAACTGTGGATAGACGTTTGGGTTATTTCCATGTCTTGGCTATTGTGAATAGTGCTGCAATGAACGTGTGTGCAAGTATCTTTTTCAAGGAAAGTTTTATCCGGATATATGCCCAAGAGTGGGATTGCTGGGTCACGTGGTAGTTCTATGTATAGTTTTCTAAGGTACCTCCATACTGTTTTCCATAGTGGTTGTACCAGCTTACATTCCCACCAGCAGTGCAGGAGGGTTCCCTTTTCTCCACACCCCCTCCAGCATTTGTTGTTTGTGGACTTATTAATGATGGCCATTCTGACTGATGTGAGGTGGTATCTCGTGGTAGTTTTGATCTGCATTTCTCTGATCATCAGTGATGTTGAGCATTTTTTCATGTGTTTGTTGGCCATCTACATATCTTCTTTGGAGAAGTGTCTATTCAAGTCCTTTGCCCATTTTTCAATGGGGTTGTTGGCTTTTTTGCTGTTGAATTGTATAAGTTGTTTGCATATTTTAGAGATTAAGCCCTTGTCAATTGCATCATTTGACACTATTTTCTCCCATTCTGTAAGCTGTCTTTTATAGTTTTCTTTTTGGTTTCCTTTGCTGTGCAAAAGCTTGTCAGCTTGATTAGGTCCCACTGGTTTATCTTTGCTTTTATTTCTTTTGCTTTGGGAGACTGACCTGAGAAAACATTTGTAAGGTTGATGTCCGAGAATGTTTTGCCAATGTTTTCTTCCAGGAATTTAATGGTGTCTTGTCTTATATTTAAGTCTTTAAGCCATTTTGAGTTTATTTTTGTGCATGGTGTGAGAGTGTGTTCTAGTTTCATTGATTTGTATGCAGCTGTCCAGGTTTATTTATTTTTATTATTATTATTATTAAAGTATAGTTGATTTACAGTTTTTCTTAAAGTTCTCTCATACAGCAAAGTGACCCAATCACACACATTTCCCTGTAGGGTCACATTGCCCATCCATTCCAGATATAAGATTTTTCATCCAAAAAAACACCCAAAATGCCCATCGATCCTACCTCCCCTTTACCCCCGGGACCCCCCAGGTCTACTTTCCTTGGCCATGATATGTTTTTTTTTTTTTTTTTTTTTTTGGAAAGCATCATCTTCCATATTTTAGATTCCGCAAATAAGTGATATACAGTATTTGTCTTTCTCTTTATGACTTACTTCACTTAGTGTGAGAGTCTCTAGTTCTATCCATTATGCTGCAAATGGCATTAGTTTGTCTTTTTTATGGATGAGTAATATTCCATTGTATATATGTATCACATCTTCTTAATCAATTCATCTGTCAGTGGACATTTAGGTTGTTTCCATGTCTTGGCTATTGTGAGTAGTGCTGCAGTGAAGATAGAGGTACATGTATCTTTAATCCAGTGGGACCTAATCAAACTCAAAACTTTTGCACAGCAAAGGAAACCATTAAAAAAATGAAAAGACAACCCACAGAATGGGAGAAAATCTTTGCCAGTGATGCAACAAACAAGAGCCTAATCTCCAAAGTATACACAACAAAGAAAACCAAACAACTCAGTTGAAAAATGGGCAAAAGGCCTAAATAGGCATTTCTCCAAAGAAGACACAAATGACCAACAGGCATATGAGAAAATGCTCACTATCACTAAGTATTAGAGAAATGCAAATCAAAACTACAACGAGGTATCACCTCAAACCAGTCAGAATGGCCATCATTAATAAGTCAACAAATAAATGCTGGAGAGGGTGTAGAGAAAAAGGCGCCCTCCTCCACTGTTGGTGGGAACGTGAATTGGTACAACCACTATGGAAAACAGCATGGAGGTACCTCAGAAAACTAAATACAGAACTACCATATGATCCAGCAATTCCATTGCTAGGCATATATCCGGACAAAACTCACTGAAAAAGATACACACACTCCTATGTTGATAACAGGTTGTTGGTTTTAATATATTGCCGTAGTATTAGAGCATGAGGAAGGGAACCAGTTTTCCCAGGTGGGTTATGATAAAATGCCACTGAATTGTTTTAAGGGCTCCTTTTTAGTTTGAATTCTCCCAGAAGTTGACACAGACACATATTTGAGTGCAGGCAGTTTATCTGGGATGTGATCCTAGGAAAGCACCAGCAGGGGAATAGAGAATTGAGACAGAATTGAAGGAAACCATTGTGTCCTTACCAAGGAAGTCAATATTTTGTAGCACAGCCCTGCTGGGGAGTTGTGAGAACAACTGAAAAATATTCACCTCAGTTATCCTACCTGGGGTGCAAGGGAATTAGAGTACTTTCAGCAGTCACTGATTGGCAGCCACTTCCTGTCAATCATCCACTAAAGGCTGTTTCCACAAAGATGAGTCAGTGCTTGTAAAAAGACCCAGCACCGGTGGCCACAGAAAACCCTCTGCAAAGAGATTAGGTGCCAGCAATTAGGAGGTCAGCTGGTGAGCACTTAAATGGTAGTCATGACCAAAGATATTGGGGTGGGACACTCCTAGCAACTGCTTCAGGCCTCATAAGAACCCAGGAAAAAAAAGATCATTCAATCTGTAACTGAAGAGGCATTGTTCTGCAACATAAAGAAGCACCCTGTGAAAGGACCAGAACACTCTTTGAAAAGAGAATCTCATTTTGAAAGAGAATCTCTTCAAAAAGAAAAAAATGTTTAAAGAGCAGATAGTACACACACCAATTATGGTTATAAATAGGCAGATACGGGGTTTAAGACTCCTGAAAGTAAAGCAGCATCTTGGATTAATGGGGATTTTGACCAAATAGTGCAACCCTCTCATAATATAGAAGAAAGATTGAAGTCCAGAGAGTGTAACTGATTTGCCCAGTGTTGGATCCCCAGCTTGGCACAGTGGGTTAAAGATCCGGCATTGCCACACCTGCGGTGAGTTTGCTCGCTCGCACCTTTGGCTTGGATCTGATCCCTGGTCTGGAAACTCCATATGCTGGGTGGCCAAAAAAACACAATTTTTTAATTTGAGTTTCAACCATCATCTGAACAGCTCTTAAGATATTATAGCTTCCCAATACTACAACTAGCATTTACTAGATGACAGAATTGTGCTAAGAGTTATGGACACCTTGTAAAAAAGTCAAGTTACTTTCAGTCACATAAAATCATGTTCCTCACCTTTATTTTTTAATTGCATGCTTTATTTCTTTAGTCTTTATCCAGACCTTTTGACACTTGTCCTAAAGAAACAATTCAGGACACTGTTTCCTCAAGCATGGTATTGCAGGTTGGGTTCTTTGGAAATGGTTGCTGAGATAGAGATGAGGATACAAGTTTCTCATTTGGAATCAACACTTAAGAAAGGAAGGTGGTGAAGCAGGGTTGGGCAGAGAGGAAATCAAAATACAAAGCAGTCTTGGCAAAGCCTTAGCCACTCCAATTGGGAAGCTCTGGAGCAAATACTGACAGAGTTGACATGGCATTACACTTAGTCGGCCAGTCCTTAGTACCCCACCCCTCTTTCTCAGAATCCAGATTCAGGCTGCCCTATGAGGACGTGACCTCGGGTGAGGTGGCCTCTGCAGACCTGGCCTAGAAGGAGCCGATGGCTGGAGGCTGTCTGCCTACCACACTGCTGGCAGCTAAGTAACAAGTGTTTTCTTGAAGGGGGATCTGCAGAGCATAGCTCTGTGTCCATGATAGTTTTTGGAGAGAGACAGGTGAAAAGCATATGTTTTAATGTACAGAGGCAAACATGTACTTCATATCCAAGATTTCATGGATTTGCTTATGGTGGAGGCCAACCTGGTAATTTTTTTTCCTTTTCTTTTCTTTCTTTTTTTTTTTTTTTTTTGCACTTTTTAGGGCTGCACCTGTGGCATATGGAAGTTCCCACCCAGGCTAGGGTCGAATCAGAGCTACAGCTGCCAGCCTATGCCATAGCCACAGCAACTCAGGATCCCTGACCCACTGAATGAGGCCAGGGATCAAACCTGCATCCTCATGGATGCTAGTTGGATTCATTTCTGCTGCGCCACAACCGGAACTCCCCTAGTAAATTTTTTTTAAGTGAGTTGTTGCTAAAGAGAAAATATTAAGTACAGAAAAGTACAGGCAATAAGATGTGGCAAGGTAGTTTTCAAACCAGAAATTTTAGCAACCTTGCTTGTAAGTGAAAAGTCAGACTATTAGGTCCTTGTTAAAATATGTGCTTACTGAATACTTTTGAGAGGACCAGTGTTGGCCTGATTCCATATAGAAATTCATCATCAAATTCAAAACTCTTCAAAAATAATAAAACATATTTCTTCACATTTAAATCATGTGACTGTTACCCACCCAAAAATTACAATTAAAAATTAAGTAGGATAAACTGACAAGAACAATTTTGAACACATTTCTTTCCTGTAGTAGCACCTATTGGTATTACTTTGGTTAAACTACCGCCAGGTAAGCAGTAGTTTTGTGATAAACAGAATTAAATAAATCCCTGATATTTATAGAGTTGTTCAAGAAGTAACACAACATACTTCTTCAGCTGCCTTATATCTTTGAGGTATATTTTGAGCTTAACAAAGGGAATGTTGTGTGTGCCACATTGCCTATGTTTTACTCCAGATTCAGTGACTAACTTATTTGAAGCCTCTGTTCATTAAATTGTAAGTTACAATTCTTTGCCCATTTAAGAAAAAGGCCTATGTCATAGCGAGTCACCAATATGATATCCTCAAAATGTATTTTCATGAAAAAATTAAATTCATCCCTGGAAGCTTTGTAAACAGAAACACAAGCTATGGGATCTATATAGGGAGCAAAGGGGAAACACAAACCTTGATTTTACAGCAAATTAGGTTGAAGTATAAGCAATATCCATTTAAATGTTATGAAGTGAAGATCTCAAAATTATATTTCATTAAAATAACTTACTCCATAAACATGACATAAGCAAAAAGGATGGGCTTGCTTTTTGAAAAGGAATTCCTGAGTTACATAATCTAATGTTTTTAAAATGCACATAAATGTAATTTCTTTCTAAGCTTTAAAACAATTATCTCACTCTTGCTCCTGGAGTTCCTGTCGTGGCTCAGTGGTAACAAACCTGACTAGGATCCATGAGGACCAGGGTTCTATCCATGGCCTTGCTTAGTGGGTAAAGGATCCAGCATTGCCATGAACTTTAGTGTAGGTCTCGGATGAGATTTGGATCCATGTTGCTGTGGCTGTGGCATAGGCTGACAGCTGCAGCTCTGATTGAGACCCTAGCCTGGGAGCTTCCATATGCCACAGTGCGGCCCTAAAAGGACAAAAGAAAGAAAGAAAGCAAAAGAAAAAAAAACCAATTGCTCTTATTCCTGTGGTCTCTCTCCCCTTTATCTAGTAGCAGGGATAAAATATGGTCAGTAAGAGCATAAATTCTTAGGTGGTCCAATTTCAAATCCCAAATTTGTTACATACTAGCTGTATGATCTTGGGCAATGACGTTAACCTCTATTTTCCCATCTATAAATTAGGGAATGATAAAAATATCTACCTGCTATTAGTTAGGATTAGATTCAGCTTGAATGACAGAAATCCAAAACAAAGTGGTTAAAGTAAGGTTGATACTTATTTCTTTCACATAATTGTAAGCATTCTAGTACTGGCAGGGCAGGTAATGAGCTCCGGATACTGATTTGTTCTCCATTCTCAGTTCACACCTTTCATCCAACACAGCTACCATTTAAGCCTACATAAGATGTTCCAACCATCAGGAATAAGAAGAATATGTTCTTCCCTTGTAGGATATTTCTAATAATATAAACTTAACCAGGTGTTTGTTACAAAGCCACACCTATCTGCAAAGAAATGGGGAGATGTAGCCTTTATCCCAGGTAGCCATAAACCAAGTCGAATATCAGGGTTTCACAAATAGAAAAGCTCAATGAGGATGCTGAGCATCATCCTCAAGGGCATTCTGGAAATTCATGAGGGTCTTTAAAATGTTTCACGATGAGTGTGTGTGTGTGTGTGTGTGTGTGTGTGTGTGTGTGTGTGTATTAAAACTGATGGTGGGTTGAGATGTTGTCAACCAATCCATTTACTTTAACATCCATTTTTAACACCTGGTGGTTTTAGCAGCCATTGACAAACATTGTCTTGATTAGGACCGCCCAACAGAACTTCCAGCTGATGGAAACATTCTAAATCTATGCTGTTAATGCAATAGCCACTACAGCCAATCAAACACTTGAAATGTAGTATGACTAAGCAACTGAATTTTCATTTTAACTAATCTAAATTTGGCAAATTGGAATGAGTAGTTCCTGTACTGGAGGGCACACATCTAGATCCATTATTTCATATGTGTGATATCCAATTTTATCATTCCTTCTACATTAGCTGGGAATTTACTATCAAAAAGAAAAGCACTTGCAGGAAGTTGCCCTGTGGTGCCGTGGGTTAAGGACGTGGTGTTGCTGCAGCATGCCACAGCAGTGACATGCCAGATCCTTAACCACTATGCCACCAGGGAACTCTGAGAACCCAGTTTTATTTTTTAATGGGTACTAGATAAACTTCAGTTGCACCTCTCTTGTCTACTTCTTTATCTCTCCTGTCCTGCTACCCTTTTAAGATTCCCCTGAGCAGCACTGCAGCAAGTCACTTGTATAAGAATTTCTTTCTCAGGCTCAACCTGAGCTCAACAGAACCAAACACATTACCTTCCATTTCCTCCTTCTCTCTCATTTCCTTTCCACAGAAATTCTCACTGAGTAGAAAGAACTACCATGATTTTCCAGCTGTGTTGAATATGATTAGGCATCTTGTTCTGATAAGTTTTCACTGAAAGAAATCCTTCAAATTATAGCCTTCCTTTTGAGAGAACTGAGAATTCAAGTCCACATATTTTTCTTCCATGACCTTCTGTTCTAGGATCCGAATCACATGTAAATGCTGTTTTCCAGAAGTTGGTCTTATTTTAAATGCACCATTGTGTGGTCCAAGGCAAGATACTCACTGATATTAGGATTCTCCTTTCTGTTCCTAACAAACATAGCTATGCAACAAATATGACGTATTTTACAATTTATATGCATTTAGCGTTGGGTTCTAACCACGAGCATCATTTCTTTTCTTTTTGGCCACAGCCATGGTATGTAGAAGTTCCAGGATCAGGGATCAAGCCTGCGCCACAGCAGTGACAATGCCAGTTCCTTAACTCACTGAGCCAACAGGGAACTCCCACCATGAACACAATTTCTATTCCTACCTTGTGTAGGCAGAATTGATTCATTCATGAATCATTCTAATTCATTGCTAAATTTTTAATCTTACTTGAGATTTTTAAAAAATAGTACTCCTGTGACCTGTTAGAGTCAATAGAATAGATAATATGCTTTCTAAATATATCTAATTTCCAGGAACAGTATTATAAAAAGGAATACGATGTCTCAGCGTGTTTGATGATTTTTGAATTTAATTACACTATTGATAGTCTATTAGAAAATATTACTTACATCTTTGTGAAACCAAAACATTTCTACTCATAGTAGTAATGCTAAAATTGTGAGGTTAGTTATCATTAAAGCAAAGGAATGGGAGAGGGGTATGAGAGACGGCAGGTCAAATTTAGGTATGTCTGTTTATTTAACACTATAGATTATTGTGCTACATTAGATAATACAAGGCATCCCATTTCAGAAATTGGTTCATGGTGGATTTAAATAATTCATGGTTTAATGACATCCAGAAACCCAATCCCTTTGGCAAATGACACAGGAGCTCTCTCAGCTTGCTCTTCTCTCTTTTTACCTCAACACTCACTTCTGCTTCACGTGGATCCTCAGATTTTGCCAGACTCTAAAGTTCTTCTGTCCAGTGAATCTTATTCTACTCTTTCAGGAAATATCAGCCCATTCCCTATCTTAAGCTTCTTTTTCTCTTTTGGCTCTTTCCTATCAGGCTAGAAATACATTTGGGCTACTTGCATCTTACCAAAATGATTCAAATCGTAACCAAAATCTTTCTGTCAGTATTTAAATAAAAAGATAATTACTTTTGTTAAACGTTTATTTTTATGAACTTAAAATAGTATGGAAGGTATCATGCATAGAAAAGAACATATAATATTTATAAGCACATTTGGAAAGATAGCATAAACATGTATGTACCCATTATTCAGATTAAGAAATAGAACATTTGTGGAGTTCTCACTGTAATACAGGGGGTTAAGAATCCAACTTCAGTAGCAAAGTTGCAGGTTTGATCCCTGGCCCGGCACAGTGGGTTTAGGATACAACATTGCTGCAGCCGTGGCTCAGATTTAATCCATGGCCCGGGAATTTCTATATCCTGTGGCTTTGGCCACAAAATTAAGAAAAAAGAAAAGAAAAGAAAAGAAAATTCAAGGAACACAGAAATACTGTGTCTCTCCTCAGTTGCATCCATCTTCCTCCCTCTAAAGATACACACCAGTCTGAATTTTTTGTTAATTAATCCCTTGCTTTATTTACAGATTTCCCATTCACATACATATTCCTAAATAATATTCCTTAGTTAAAAAATGAAAAAAGAAAATCTGAGTAGCAAGGACCAATCTTCCTGTGTAAAGAAGGGTGACATAGCCCATGTCAGATAACATGGAGAAAATAAACTGAAGAGTCTATGTGATCATGATTTGGCATTGGGTTCCCCAAGTATTTACGAGAACCTCCTGCTGGGAGGTCAGGGAACAAGGGTTCACCACGGTTTAGGCCCCTGGACCAGATAATAGACATTTAGCAACATAATGGTGGGAGAGAGCGGATGGTCCTGTGTTTTCTGCTTCTGAATCTCTCCTGGCTACTTCCAGCTCCCAGGAGGAAGTCAGAGCAGTGACCTGTGTAATGAAACAACAGAGCATGGAGGGAGACTAGGAGTTTCATAAACTAAGAAGAGGAAAGAATCTGAGCAAGAGCCCAGGAGGTTCAGTCCTCAGCTAAAAGAAGGTAAATGGCAATGACAGCGCTCAACTGGTTTGAGTTGCACTGCTACCTTCTAAACTAGTCTTTTGTATCTTGTCCCCAGCTGTTGTCCTGGGATCTGCCTTCAGCACCTTCTTGGGTGTTCCCTTCATCTCTCTCCTGGTTCAATTTCCCATTGTTTTCTTTTCTTTTCTTTTCTTTTAATCCCATGCTTTGTCTTTACTGGTCTTTCAATGAACAGTTTCTCCAGTAGCTTCTTTCTGAGGTAGAGAGGTAATATTTTTGTTTGTTTGCTTTTTAGGGCCGCACCTGCAGCATATGAAAGTTCCCAGGCTAGGAGTCGAATTGGAGCTACAGCTGCCAGCCAAAGCACAGCCATAGCAACACAGGATCTGAGCCGCATCTGCAACCTACACCACAGCTCACAGCAATGCTGGATCCCCAATCCATTAAGTGAATCCAGGGATTGAACCTGCATCCTCATGGATACTAGCCTGATTCGTTTCTGCTGCACCACCACAGGAACTCCTAGACTGGTAAATTTTTTGACACTGTATACCTTAAAATCATGTAGTTTGCCTAGTAACCTGGAGGTGAAGAGACAGTCGGAGGGCTGACCTAGGGATGTAACTGCTACACAAACAACTTTGACTTTCATTCTCTTGAATTTAGTTATTTTTCTTCTCCTCCCCTTTTTATTTATCACCAATATCACATTATTTTAGTGCTACCAATTCCTATGCCTTTTGAAGATTCTGTGGTATAAATGACGTTAGTCTTAGTTTTCCGCACTACCAATTTAGGACTTGACTTTCTCAGTTTTATACGTCAATTACCACTTGTTCCCCTGATTTCCAGAGTGAATCGCAGCTAACTCTTGACCCCAGATTTGACAGAGATTAGCTTAAACTCTAAGAACCTTTCAAAAAAAAAGGGGGGGGGAGGAAGGAAGGAAGGAAGAAAAGAAAGAAAGGGAGGGAGGGAGGGAGAAAGAAAGGGAGAAAGGGAAAGAGAAGGAAAAGAGAGAAAGGGAAGGAGATAAATAAAGGGGGGAAGGAAGGAAGGAACGAAGGAAGGGAAGGAAGGAAAAAGATCTCCTGGTCTTTGTAGATGGACTGCATGTGTGTTTTGGCCTGCTTTCAACACTGAGTTTGGCAATTTAAAACTCTGCCTTAGCTAAATTTCCCTTTCTGCAGAGACTGAAGGTGAGCCAGAAGTTAGCGCTTAGGGCCTTAGGTCTTTTCTGTGCATGCCCCAAGCTCTAGACATGTGTGCAACTTTCTAGATCCCCTGGAATTGGTAGGAGATTTTCAAAGCCCCTATTCCCCAGGCTTTTCTCCTAAACCTCTCAGACTTTTTTTTTTTTTTTTTTTGCATTATAGCTGGTTTACAGATTTCTGTCAAATTTTCCAACTGCACCACGTGGTGACCCGGTTACATGTACACATATGGATTTGTCACATGTGATTAGACATAGTTCCCTATACTATACAGCTGGATCTCCTTGCTATTGTTTGCCTCAGCTGTTTTCCCTTGTTCTGAATGGCAGTGGCTAATACAATGGCCTTCAAATGTTTTCCATAAATCCCACCCTCTTTCCTTTGCTTTAGGTGTAGTCCCAGGAGAATGAGTTAGGTGAAAAAGGGCCAATCCCTGAGCGCAACCCTCTTGGAGCCACCAGACAGGTCAGTGCAAACAACCTCCATTCTTTAATAAGTTCTGTGCTACCCCTTCAATAGCAGGAACTGGGGAACTGGTCCCAGGCATGAGGGCTATTGTGAAGCAGGGGGTGGTACCAGAGTAAATTAAAGTGTCACAAAACGCTCCCAGTCTTACTGAGACTCAGCTGTTTTTTTCTTAATTAAGCATTCCTCTGATTGTTGTAAGTTTTTGGACGGATTCCAGAGTTCCCCACAAGTAGGTTCTGACAGTTTTTGCCAGCTAAGTGGTTGCTTTTGTGAAGTACAAACTTTCAGAGTTCCCTACCCTGCCATTTTTGTTGATGTTACTCTCTCTCTCTTTTTTTTAATTGAAGTAGAGTTGATTAACAATAGTATCTTAGTTTCAGGTTTACAACATAGTAATCTTCCTCTCATTCTTGTTTTTTTTTTTTTGTCTTTTTTAGAGCTGCACTCATGGCATATGTAGGTTCCCAGGCTAGGGGTCCAATCCAAGCTGTAGTCACGGGCCTACACCAGAGCCACAGCAACTTGGGATCCGAGCTGTGTCTGCGACCTACACCACAGCTCACAGCAATGCCAGATCCTTAACCCACTGAGTGAGGCCAGGGATCGAACCCATGTCCTCATGGATACTAGTTGGGTTCCTTAACTGCTGAGTCATGACAGTAACTCCCCTCTCATTCTTAAATAAAATTCAGCATAGAATTGGTTGAAGGTAGATAGTTTATATAGCCAGGCCTATTGTAGATGAACATTTATTTCCAGTTTTTGCTAATGCAAACAATTCTCCAATAAATAACTTTGCACATTATTTTGTATGTATGCAATTAAATCTATAGGAAAAACCTCAGAAGTAGAATTGCTGCAAGAGTATCTGCATTTTGTGATGGGGGGGCACTCCCTCGGCATATGGAGATTCCCAGGCTAGGGGTCTAATCAGAGCTAAGGCTGCTGGCCTATGCCACAGCCACAGCAACGCCAGATCCCAGTCGCATCTGTGACTTGCACCACAGCTCACGGCAACCTCGGACTGTTAACCCACTGAGCGAGGCCAGGGATCAAACCCTCAATCTCATGGTTCCTAGTCGAATTCGTTTCCACTGTGCCATGACGGGAGCTCCAGCATTTTGTGATTTTTATAGCTATTGCCAGGGTGCTACATTACTTTACACTCCCACCATGAGAGTTCCTGAATTGCTAACAGTCTTGTCAACAGAATGTTATCAAACTTCTGTCAGTCTACCAGGTGAAAAGGATATTTTGGTGTAGTTTTAATTTCTATTTCTTTCACTCTGAGTGAAATTGAGCACCTTTATTTTTTAAAGAGGCACTTGTATTTCATTTCTGTGGCCTTTCTGACATACACTTTATCAATTTTTCACTTGATTGTCGTTTTTACATTTCAGTTCCTAGTAGCGCTTGCTTGCTTGCTTGCTTGCTTGCTTGCTTGCTTGCTTGCTTGCTTGCTTGCTTGGCTTTTTAAGGCTGCACCCGTGGCATATGGAAATTCCCAGGCTAGGGGTCACTTCTAAATTAATATGTTGAAGTCCTCTCCCACCAGTGTGAAGTAATTAAGGTTAAATGAGGTCATAAGGCCGGTGTCCTGATTCAGTAGGATTAGCATCCTTACAAGGAGAGACCAGAGGACACATCGTATGAGGACAAGGCAAGAAGTCACCATTTGCAAGCCAGGAAGAGCGTCCTTATTAGAAAGGATCTGGGTTTGGACTTCTAGTTCCAGAACTGTGAGAAAATACATTCAGTCATTTAAGACACCCAGTCTGAGGTATTTTGTTATGGCAGCCTGAGCTGACTAAACAGTACTAGTTCTATCTCTAGATTCCAAATAAAGACCCAGGGAACAAGAGATGAGATGAGCTGCTTATATATGATAGAGCCAAAATTTGAACCCTGACAATTTTTAACTTCAGGGCCAGCCATTTATTCTGTCTGGCCCACAGGGATCATCTACTCATGTCCTTTGTTCATTTTATCTATGGAAGATCTTATTTTTAAATTACTTTTATTGACTATTGAGTAGATAGAATAATTACATGACAGAATATTTACATATAATGTAAGGTATCCTGAAATGACTATATAACAAACAAATTTATATCCCTGTCCATTTTGAAGTTCTCCATGCACCTCCCTGATTCTAACCCTTTTCTTTCTCTCTCAAAGGGAAATTGTGCTTATCATGTTTTTGCTTCTCTTTAGAGTTTTACTACATCTGTATCCTTTAACTGAATTTGCAGTATACTATTTGGTTTTATATGTTTTGAAAAGTTATAAACTGATCTTACTGCATTTTTCGGTGACTCGCTTTTACTCAACATTATGTTCTTGAGATTCATCCTTTATTGTGTATCTTAATGTTTGTAAATCTCTATGCATTTAAAGATATCAAGTCTTTGTCTTTTAAAACAATGTGCTTTTTTTCACCTTTGGAATTTTACATTTTAATGTACATTAATAATTTTTTCTTAGGATATATTCTATTGTTTACAAATAAATAATATTAACCCTTGAAGAAATTTGATTTTTTTTTGGCTGCGCCCGAGGCATGCAGAAGTTCCTGGGTCGGGGTCGAACCAACACCACAGAAGTACCAGAGACATAGCAGTGGCTGTGCTGGATCCTTAACCTGCTGAGTCACAAGGGAAGTCCTTGATATCCACTTCTATTCACTTCTTTTTCTTAAAAATTAGATTTTTAAAAACAAAGTCATTCCCTTTAAATTGGGTCTAAAACCTGAATAGTGATTCACTCAGCCCAACTTTAGGAACTTATTAGATTATTTTCACATTTTCAGCCTTTATAAATAGTTTTTTTTTAAGTTTATTTTTGCTTTTTAAGGCCACACCTGTGGCATATGGATGTTCCCAGGCTAAGGGGTGGAATCGGAGCTACAGCTGTCGGCCTACACCACACAGTTCACGGTGATGCCGGATTTCCAACCCACTGAGCAAGGCTAGGGATGGAACCTGCATCCTCGTGGATACTAGTTGGATTTGTTTCCACTGCGCCACCACTGGAACTTCCAGTTTAAATTACTTAGTGGAGGCAGCACTGTGAGGGGTTTTAGAAACAGAGCAATGTGAAGAGAGTGAAGGATTCAATGACTTCGGTGGTTGGACAAGGGGTGTTTAGGATGAGATGGATGAGGAGGGAATCTGTGCAGGGGGTGGGTTTAATATTGCACATGGAAGGAGATATGGCAACTCACTGTAACGTGATTTGGTACTAGAATCTTTTGCTATAAGGGACTTTTTCAGACAATTGGTAGAACTTTAATGGAATGTGAGAATTAGAAGGCAGTAGTATAATGTTAATTCCTCAGTTTTGTTGCTCATATTGTGATTGTTTAGGAGAATGTCCTTGAATGTGGGAAATATTCAGCACACTATTCTGAGTTGATAGTTGCCTCTCAGGTGGTTCAGGGAAAAGGTTACGGTAACGTATTTGCAAGTTTTTTGCAAGTGTGAAATTGTTTCAAAATTTAAAAAAAATTTCAAAGAGTTAAAAAGTACATACTGACTATATTATTCTTACCATTAAAGAACCATTTAAAAAATACTGGCATTATTAAACTTTCAATCCAAAGAAGAATTCTTGGTGTGGGTTCCGGTTTAAAGCATAGGTAGTCATTTTCTTCTTCAGCCTATTCCTGTATACCATGTTGAAGGAAAACAGCTTATGCAATGTTTCGCAGGACAGGATAAGAAACTATCTTAATTATCTTATCAGGCAATTTTTCCTTTATCATGTAATACATACTTTTATTTTCTTTTTACGGCTGCACCTGTGCCATATGGAAGTTCCCAGGCTAGGGGTCGAATTGGAGCTGAAGCCACACAAATTCTGGATGGAGCCGCATCTCTGACCTACACTCTAGCTCATGGCAACGCCAGATCCGTAACCCACCAGGCGAGGCCAGCGGTTGGACCCTCATCCTTACGGACACTGTGTTGGATTCTTAACCCGCTGAACCACAACAGGGACTCCTATAATAAAAACGTTTAAAGTACTCAATATCTGACTTCTTGTGGAACTGGATTTGACTTTCCCCCTCTTCAGCTTTACGTTAAGACTATTTTCAAACATACAGAAATAGAAAAAGAGTCACTGAACAGTGGTATACCCACCACACAGATGCAATAATTGTTACCATTTTGCTGTTCTACTTTTATCTATTGTCTTAGTCTAATCAGGCTGCTATACCAAAAATACCACAGATTGTGTGGCGTAAAGACAAACATTTGTTTCTCATGATCGTGGAGTCTGGAAAGTTCAAGCTCAAGACCCCAGCAGATTCCTTGTCAGGTTTGAGAGCCTACATTCTATTCAGAGCTGACAGTCTTCTCACTGTGGCCTCACAAAGTAGAAGTGGACTATGTGTCAATAGATGAATTTGAGAGGAACACATTCATTCTCCAGTATTTATCTTTGTTGAAGCATTTTTTAGTCTTTTAGGTCTGCACCCATGGCATATGGAGGTTCCCAGGCTAGGGGTCCAGTCGGAACTGTAGCCGCTGGCTTATGCCACAGCCATAGCAACGTGGGATCCAAGCCACATCTACACCACATCTCACTGCAAGGCCTGATCCCCAACCCACTGAGTGAGGCCAGGGACTGAACCTGCGTCCTCATGGATCCCCTCATGGAACCCGCTGAGCCACGACGAGAACTCTTTTTGAAGCATTTGAAATCAAGTTGCAGACACCACGATACATCACTCCTAAATACCTGACCACGAATTTTCCAATAATAAAGACATTCTCCATTACCATATAGTATTAATTATAAGTGAATATTAATAAATTAATATATAAATCATTTATTCTGTAACATCAGTTCTAATAAAGATTTCATATAAAATATTTCTCAATTGTTCTAGAATGTATTTTAAAGCTTTTTTTTTTTTAAACTAGGACCTACAACACTCGATAGCTTTTTATCAGTAACTTCAATCTCTTATTTGAAGGAACAAGACCTTGCCATGCAATTCACTTTTTTGCACATTGGAGCAGGGTACGTATAGTGAGAAGCAGAGTGGAGGCTTTGCGAGGAGTGACTTGTGCCTAGAAGGCATTTCACAGCCAGCACAGGAATTTGTGTCTGGGAGATAGGTAAGGACAGCCTGATTCCTGGCAAAGGTAGGCGTGCAGGCTAACATCGGGAAGGGGGCGGGGGTGTCCTGAATGGCCGCCAGAGGGCGCAAGGCGCTCCGACAGGATCCGAAGTGGCCCTTGGAGAGAGGGCGGGCAGGACGCGCCGGGCTCGGAGCCCAGAGCCCGGAGCCCTGAGCCTGGAGCGCGCGCCCAGGGTGGGCGGGGGCCCCGCGCCTAGCAGCCCCCTCACCAAGGCGGGCCGCGCGTGCGCGGTACCTCGGCGGCGGAGGGATCCGCGATGGAAGGCGCTCTGACTGTCCGACAGGTAAGCAGCTCCTCTGGGGCGGGTTCCCAAGCGGTGGCTTTACCCCGCAGTTTAATCCACGAAGGCTGTCGGCACCTTCTCAGATTATGTCATTATTTACACTCTTCCCTTTTCATGGTGCTCTTTGGAGTAATTTGGCAAGTTGTCACCAAGGAGAGGGTTTCCTGTCCTTTCTGCGAGCCTTTCCCTCTGGGTGGCGGTGGGCACCTCCTCCCGGTGGGCGTGGAGGGGTGGCATTCCGTCCCGAGATGTCCTTGTCCAGATGCCTCGACTTCAGGCCCCACTGTCATGACTGTGACCTGGTATCACGTTGATCTGGTCTTACGCCATCCCCTTAACTATCAGCTCTTGATAAAGGGGCTCAGAACTCTAGATAGCTTAAATCACTGTTCTGCTAACCACATTTTTGGTTTCAGCTAGTTTTGTTAACTTGTTTACCACCTTATTTGATTAAAGGGAGAACTTGCTGATTAATTTTTAGGGTGAAAGCCCACTTTTGGTGCAGGAGTTACCTGCCTTTCTGAACACTGTCCTCATTGCTTACCCTGGTTGTGTGTATCTATTTTACTTTTTATTTATTTATTTTTTCTTTTCCTTTTAGGGCCGCACCTGTGGCATATAGAAGTTCCCAGGCTAGGGGTGGAATCGGAGCTGCGATTGCATTCTATACCACAGCCGCAGCAATGCCAGATTTGAGCTGCCTCTGTGACCTAGGTCACAGCTTGTGGCCCCCACCCAGTGTTTGATTGGGAGATAAAAACTGATGATGGCACACACACACTCTGAAGAGGTTTATTACTAATATATAAAGGCTTATTACTTATAAACACATAATGAAGAGAGAAGAGCAGGGCAGTCTTCTCAAGCAAATCCAGGATGACCTGATGAAAGGGCAACGGAAGGAGGGCTCTGGGTTTCTTTTGTGGTTAGGGGGTGGGGGTCAGAGGTTCCTGGGTGTGGTTAGGGTCTGTCTTGCTTGGTTTGACTCTCCCACTCACACCAAAGGAAAGAGTATCAAGGCTTTCTTAGCAACTTACTCATTTGAGAGACAGAGAG
Organism: Catagonus wagneri; assembly: GCA_004024745.2. Taxonomy (NCBI): domain Eukaryota; kingdom Metazoa; phylum Chordata; class Mammalia; order Artiodactyla; family Tayassuidae; genus Catagonus; species Catagonus wagneri. Next base: position 1,354,665 of record PVHT021183694.1, on the reverse strand, counting down.
GAAGAGGCTTAAAAGCTGTCAGCAGGCAAACGTAAAAAAATTGAATGAGGCCCTTTAGTACAATTCATCCTTGATGTCTAACTGATGACTGAAACGTACTGTTTTTCATTTAGTTGAATTTGAACTTGTTTAAGTAAGCCATCATGGTGCTCATAGGAGGTCTGCAGCCTGAAGCCTGTAAAGAAAATGAAAGGTCCATTGCGTGCTTTGTTTAGGAGCCCAATGATGTGTATTTTGAGAGATAAAATGAGTACCTTGGTCACTATCAGTAATGTCTGGAACTCCTGTTTTTTTTTTTTTAGAGCTGTACCCAGGCTAGGGATCGAATCGGAGCTGTAGCTGCTGGCCTGCACCACAGCCACAGCAACGAGGAATCGAGCCAAGCCATGGATGTGACCTACACCACAGCTCATGGCAACACTGGATCCTTAACCCACTCAGCAAGGCCAGGGATCGAACCTGCATCCTCATGGATGTTAGGTTCATTAACCGCAGAGCCACAACGGGAACTCCAGTAATGTCTGGAACTCTTGATGGGAATAAGGGATAAGGAGTGTCTTGGTGAGGTCTTTTATTGTGACTTTAGTATATGTGGAGACACATGTGACCTTAATTAATATTTTGAGTATCTGAAAGCAAGGGGGTTCCAGAATTCTTTACTTCAAAGGGTGCAACTCTTAGGCAGTGGGCAAAGAGTCTGTAAAAATGTACAGTTGGCCAGAGCATTCAGTGTTAAGGTAACTGTGGGAGGAGTTCCCTTGTGGCACAATGGTATAGGGATCTGCATTGTTACTGGAGTGGCTCGGGTTAATGCTGTGGCAAAGGTTCAGTCCCTGGCTTGGGAGCTTCCACATGCTGCAGGTGTGGCCTCCCCCCCCCCAAAAAAAAAATAAATAAAAAGATAACTGTGGTAAGTTCAGCTAGTTGTGCTGACCTCCGGGCCTTCTCCTCCAGGGGCATCCTGGTTAAGGGATGAAAAGCAGTAGGTCTCCAGGGAGCTCCATCATGTGTAGGGTGGTGATGCTGTCCTCTGCTCAGCAAGTTTGCCCATCAGAATTCAAATGGGAGTTTGAAGAGTTGAAGTCCTATTGCCGTCCAATCAGTTGATCTCGGATTGGTCCCCAAGTATTCAGGGGCTTCAGGAGAGGGGTGACTTCTTCTAGCACCATGACATCTGACAAAGAAATGAGAACAGGGGAGGCTCTGCCTGCCTGTAGGTGGGATGTGTTGGACGGGCAATATTTGGTTCTATCCTTCAGCAGGGAGACCTTGGTGGCTGTGCTGAGTTTGCAGGGTGTTGCTTCCAGGCCCCAAGGCATAATAGGCATGGAAGTTCATAGGCTCCAGGCTTGTGAGAGCCTCTGCTTCTAGGAGAGTCCAGTGTTCTGCTAGTTATTACTGTTCAAATGGCATATTCTGTGGGGATGAGGAACTGATTTCTTGCATCGGAAGCCCTTGAGCAACTTATGGGCGTTATGGGTGGTCCAGAGAGTCATGAAAAGAGGCTGCTAAAGTCTCTACAGTGAAGGATTAGATTCTTTGTATGTGTGTGTGTGTGCGTGTGTTTGTGCATGTGTTTTTGTTGTTGTTTGTTTGTTTTGGTAAGGGATCAGAGAGGAAGTGGTACTATTGAGAGTGCCTGTTATATTGTAGTTTCGACAAATTTTAGAATCTTTTTTTGGGGAGAGGGCCCTATTCAGGATGGACTGAGCTGCAAGTGACAGCATAAATATAGGCCAAAGCAGAATTTGTAAATGAGAAATACATTGCTTCTGGGATCCAAAAGGACCTAGAAGATGTTGGATTTGTTTTAATGTTGTGGAAACCAACATGGTCAATAGCTGTTTCTTGACATTGTCAGGGGCAGAGTGGCCCTAGGTTTACCAAATAGTTTTCAGGAATTTAACCAAGGTAGCAGGCCTTACACTAGGTGTGGGGCAATGGTCCATCCTCTTTTATGGGTATTTGTATATCCTGAATGGGTGCGTCAAAAGAATGTCCCCGGAGGAGGATGTAACGTCGTACCTGTGCTGCTGGAGAGAATCAGCTACAGTTACCTGTAAAGATTGTATGGGGTGGCGAGGCTTTTGAGGTACCCTATGTACCCAGGTAAAAGTACACCGTGTTCTCTGGAGGTAAAACAGACTGACTGAGAAGTCATTGAACAAGGCACTGAACAGAACATATTGGTCAAATTTATAATATCAGTTATATTTACCAGTTTCTGGTTGAAGGGTGTCAGTAATTTCAGTAGTCTGGGTGTAGGGGCCCTCATGGGTAGGATGGCATAGGTATACAGCCATTCATTTTTCCATCTTTACCAGGCCATTTGGGGCTATTCAATGGCAAAGGAGTAGGGATAATCTTTCTTTCACTAATTAGGAGGAATTATATAATAAAACTCAGTCTTTGAAGACCCTGCTTTATTTACATTGAGCTATATTAAGTATTTTAACTAGGAATTGGGGGTGGTTTATGGGGCCCACTTTTTTTTTCGACGCCTCTTTTTTAAATTTTTTATTTTATTTTATTTTTCCATTATAGCTGGTTTACAGATTTCTGTCAATTCTCTGGCTACACAGCGTGTTGACCCGGTTATACAGACATATATAGATTCGTCACAAGTGATTAGACATAGTTCCCGGTGCTATACAGCCGGATCTCCTTGCTTTTCCATCCCAAAGGCAATAGTTTACAACTGTTAACCCCAGACTCCCCTACCATCCCACTCCCTCCCCACCCTCTTGGCAACCACAAGTCTGTTCTCCAAGTCCGTGCTTTTCTTTTCTGTAGAAAGGTTCATTTGTGCAGTATATTAGATTCCAGATATAAGTGATATCATATGGTATCTGTTTTTCTCCTTCTGACTTTCTTCACTCAGTATGAGGGTCTCTAATTCCACCCATGTTGCTGCAAATAACATTATTTTATTCGTTTTTATGGCTGAATAGTATTCCCTTGTGTATATATACCACATCTTCCTAATCCAATCATCAGTCGATGGACATTGAGTTGTTTCCATGTCTTGGCTATTGTGAATAGTGCTGCAATGAACATGCGTGTGCAAATGTCTTTTTCAAGGAGATTTTTGTCTCAGCGCCTCTTAGGACTTAAGTTTATTACTCATCAGGTTATAGCATCCTTTGCCACTGTGGGATATTTGAGGGCATGCATAATAAGACTAGGGAGAATTTAGGCAAGGCATTAATTCTGGTAGTTAAAGTGAGACATAACTATGTGTTGTCTGTTTTATGTTGAGTAATTCCCCTAAGATTATAGAGGGTACTTTGTTTAAATTTAGTTCTTTAGATTTTCAGGTGTAACTGCAGTTTGAGTCCAGTCCTGATTAAAGGCATGAAGATTTGCCAGTCAGTGCAGTGAGTGGGTGTTGAAGTTCACTCAGAACCGGTGTTGTAGAGGTGCAAAAGCCAATCTTTATTTTGTGTTGTTTAAATTATCTTTAATACGTTTTGGATTTCCAGCTGGGTCAAACTGTGGACTTCTGTTTCAATTTTTTTGTTTGTTTGTTTATTTCTTCTCCCTGTACCAGCTGTGTTTGTTTCTTTTTTTCCTCTCTCTCTTTTTGGTGGTGAGTGAATGTACTTTGGGTGGAGGGGATCCTCTTGATCCTTTCATATTTATAAATTTCTTCCTCCAGAGAACCTCACATCAGTATCACCAGGGTTAGGGGCTTCCCCCATGGCAGGGGTTACCTTGTAGAACTGAGGAAACTCAAGCTTGAGTTTTAATGACCTCTTTGCTGTGCTACAGGGGTGCCGTGGGTGCTTTTCCCTGTGACCCCAAGGATCAGCATTTTTGTCACAACAGAGTCATAGGTGGTGGCAGCAGCAGTGATATTAACGTCCTGGTGCCCTTTTTACTCTTGTAATGGATGCTGCTCCACCCCAATTTTCTCTCTCTTTTTTTTTTTTGCCTTTTTGTCATTTTTTTAGGGCCGCACCTGCAGCATGTGGAGGTTCCCAGGCTAGGGGTCTAATCAGAGCTGTAGCCGCTGACCTGCGCTGCAGCCACAATGACACAGGATCCGAGCCGCGTCTGCGACCTGCACCACAGCTCATGGCAACGCCGGATCGTTAACCCACTGAGCAAGGCCAGGAATCGAACCCACAACCTCATGGTTCCTAGTTGGATTCGTTAACCACTGTGCCACGACGGGAACTCCCC
>PVHT021183694.1:1319699-1337321 GCA_004024745.2 Catagonus wagneri | reverse complement strand
TAGGCCGTTAGCTACAGCTCCTATTAGACCCCTAGCCTGGAAATCTCCATATGCCGTGGGTGCGGCCATAAAAGGACAGAAAGACACACAAAAAATTTTTTTTGAATGCGAAGGAAAAGTTCTTGAAGGAACTCAAAAGAGCTATTTCAGTGAACACAAATGATAAAACAAAATAGTCTTCTTTCTGGTATGGAAAAAGTTTTAGTGTTCTTGGTAAAAGATCAAAGCAGACACAACATTCCCTTAGCCAAGAACAAGGTCCTAACTCTTAAGTGCTGTGAAGACTGAGAGAGGTGAGGAAGCTACAGAAGAAAAGTCTGAAGCTAGCAGGGGTTGTCTCATGAGGTTTAAAGAAGAGAGCCATCTCCATAACATCAGAGTACAAGTTGAAGCTGCAGTTAAGTTATGCGAAATATCTGGCTAAGGTAATTAACAAAGGTGGCTGCACTAAACAGCAAATTTTCAATATAGACAAAACAGCCTGATATTGGAAGAGGACATCTAGGGCTTTCGTAGTGAAAGAAGAGAAGTCAATGCTTGGCTTCTAAGCTTCAAAGGACAAGATGACTCTTGTTAGGGGATAATGCAGCTGGTGACTTGAGATGAGGCCAACGCTTGTTTACCATTCTGAAAATTCTGGAACCCTTAAGAATTCTAGGACCCTTAAGAATCTACTCTGCCTGTGCACAGAAAAGCCTAGATGGCAGCCCATCTGCTTACAAAATGATTTTCTGGCTATTTTAAGCCTATGTTGAGAGCTGATGCTTAGAAAAAAAGATTCCTTTCAAAATATTACTGCTCACTGACAATGCATCCAGCCACCCAGGAGCTCTGATGGAGATGTACAAGACTCATGTTGTCTTCATGCTTGCTAACACAGCATTCATTCTGCAGCCCATGGATCAAGGACTAATTTTGATTTTCTTTCTTTTTTTGACTGTGCCTCTGGTGTGTGGAAGATCCCAGGCCAGGGATAGAACCTGTGCCATAGGAGTGACCCGAGCCACAGCAGTGACAACACTGAGTCCTTAACTGCTAGGCCACCAGAGAGCTCCTAGAGTTAATTCCCTTAATGGTGTAAATCTATTCAGTTTATCTCTGTCATATGGAGTGAGTTGTGATAGTTGGTGTCTACTCCTCTAAGTTGTCATATTGATTTGGTGCTGGGACAGTTAGATAGCCACAGACAAAGGAAAGAGTTTGGACCCATTTCATACCAGATACAAAAATTAAATCAAAATGGATTGTAGACCTAAATTAAAATTATAAAACTTTTAGAAGAAAACGTAATCCTTCATGACCTTTGGATTAGGCAATAGTTTATCAGATATGATATCAAGAGCTCAAGGGGCAAAAGCAAATAGATAAGTTGGACTTCATCAAAGTTATAAAATTTGTGATTCAAGGAGTCCATTTAGAAAATAAAAAGACGGTGCACAGAATGTGAAAGTGTATTTACAGATCAAGTATTTGATAAGAGATTTATATTGGAATATATAAAGAACTCTTATAGCTCAAAAATGAAAACACAGATAACCCAGTTAAAATGTGCAGAACTTGAAAAGACACTTCACCAAAAATGTGCATATGGCAAATAAGCAGAGGAAAAGATGTTCAACATTGATCATCATTATCTAAATGTAAATCAAAATTGCAATAGGATATCATTTCATACCCTCTAGGATGGCCATAATGAAAAAGACAGACATTAGGTGTTGGTGAGTATGTAGAGAACTAGGAACCCTCATACATTACTTGTGGGAATGTACAATGGTGCAGCCAATTTGGAAAACAATTTTGCAGTCTCTCAAAATGTTAAACATAGAGTTACCATATAAATCAGCAGTTCAAGTCTTCGGTATATACCCAAGAGAACTGAAACATAGTCACGCAAAAATTTGTACCTGAATGTTCACAGTGGCAGTATTCATAATAGCCAAGAAACAGAAACAACCCTAATGTCCCTCAATTGATGAATGCATAGATAAATATAAAGTGGAATAATATCCATAAACTGAACTGATACAATGTTTCATGCTACGATATGGATGAACCTTGAATATGTTATGCTAAGTGATAGACACAAAAACCACAGTATTGCATGGTTCTGTTTATATGAAATTTCCAGAATAAGCAAATCTGTAGACATAGAGGATGGATTCGTGATTAACAGTGGCTGGGTGGAGGGGGAAATGGGAATAAGTGCTGGTAGGTATGGAGTTTCTTCTGGGGATGATAAAAAGTTCTGGGAAATTAAATGATGGTGATAGTTGCCCAGCTTTCTGACTATACCAAAACCCACTGAATTGTACATTGTAAAATGATGAATTTTATGTGTATTATATTTCCATTTTGAAAAGTGAGTGTCTTGTTTGCGTGGCCCTCTAAGTGAATGTTTTCTTCTGCATTGAACGGGGACTACTTGGGTAGAAAGGGGATTGCTGAAAAGATTCACTACTTCTCTAGTAGTACTTTAGTAGTATTAGGAAGTATTTAGCCCATTCAATAAACTTAATCATTAATTCCATTCATCAGTATTTTTTGTTTCGTTTCTTTCTGAGCCTATGACAGATATGCATTTCCCCATGTTCCTGAAGTAAGTGTAAGTCATGTGACTGTTTTTTGTCAATGAAATGTGAACCAACTGATGTGTGTCATTTTAGGGGGAAGGCCTTAAAGTTGGTACAGTACTTGCCATGTTCCAGTCCCTGGATGCCTTTATTAGCATATGTCCCTGTGTTAGGATATGTAGAGCTAATAAGCCTTTTGCCAATACACATTATTCATTTATATTAAAATGAGAAATAAACCATTGTTTTGTAAGCACTGAGATTTGGGGATTTCTTATTACAATTGGGGATTGCAATTACAGTATAGTCTAATCTTTTATGAAAATGTACCAAGTTAATTTACTCTTTTAAAAAAATTGTGGTACAATGTTGATAGTTTCAAGTGCACAGCAAAGTGATTCAGTTATATATATTCTTTTTCAGGTTCTTTTCCATTATAGGGTATTGCATGGTATTGAGTATAGTTCCCTGTGGTATATAGTAGTCCTTATTCAAGTTAATTTGCTCTGAATTTTTTCACTTTCTCTTATTCCAGTCTACTATGAAAACTGTTTTTAAAATCTGCTTGTAAGGTTATGGAATGTGCTGCAGAACTAATCACTGAGGCTCTTCAGGTCACTTTTGATGAGCTAGATGCCAATAGGATTTTTGGACTGAAAAATTCTGGTTTATTGATTGAATTTTACTGTATTCACCATATATAAATATGTGCCAAATGTATTGAAATTACTTAGAGTGAGAGAATTGTGGTTTTTCTGGAAGTGATTTTAGAGAAAGAAGAACTTGGGACTTTTAAGGACAGATACTTAAAATATTTTTAAAAAAACTCGTCTTCGTGAGAGCATTATGTTAAGTTGGGTAGGTAAGACAGAGAAAGATAAATACTGTTACGGTATTACCTTATGTGGAATCTAAAAAAGCTGAACTTGTGGAAACAGAGAGTAGAATGGTGGTTACCAGAGGTTAAAGAATGAGAAAACTTAGGGAGGTACAAAGGGTACAACCTGTAGTTAGAAGATTAGGAGTTCTGGAAATCTGACACACAGCATTGTGATTATAATTGTACAGATTTTAATTGTACAGTTAATAATACTGTATTATCTGCTGAAAGTTGCTAAGGAACTAGATATTAAATGTTCTCACCATGAAAAAGAAATGATAATTATGGGACATGGTGGAGGTGTTAGCTAGTGCTCTGGTGGTGGTCATATTATTGCAATATATAAATGTATCAAATCAACACCTTGTGTACCTCAAACTTACACAATGTCATTTATGTCTCAAAATATTTTTAAAATGGAGAAAGACTAAATGCTTTCTTTCTAAAATGGGAAGATTGCCTTTAAAGTATATATAAAATAGAATGAAATAATTTTGAATAAATTGTAATCAGTTTTCAAACTGTACAATTTAAAACTAATTTAATTTTTTGTATTTTTTCAATTTTTATAAATTTTAGGATTTTTTTAAAATTTGGAAATAGAAAAGTATACAAAGAATAGTAAAATTACTTGTTTTATTATCAACCAGAAAAAAAACTACTTTGAGATATTTCCTTTGTTTTTTTCTCATGTATGTGTGTGAATCTTCTTTGGTGTAATTGTAATCAGTATGTCTACATGCACTTATATTCTTTCCTTCCTTCTTTTCCCTCTCCCTCTCTTGCTCCCTCCCTTCCTTCCTTCTTTCCTTCCTTTCTTTTCTTTTAATCTATTGATCTTTTCCTTAGATCATTAAAAATCTTTAGGATCTTGAGCTTTACTGAATGTGTTGTGTACCATCATATAAATGTTTCAAAATTTGTCATCTCTTTTTTCTAGACATTTAGATTGTTCTCAGATTTTTATCATCATAAGCATTGCAGTGAGTATTTTATTTATATTATTATTATTTGCTTTTTAGGGCCACCCCTGTGGCATATGGAAGTTCGCAGGCTAGGGGTCACATTGGAACTATAGCTGCCGGCCTACACCACAGCCACAGCTATGTGGGATCTGAGGTACATCTGTGACCTACACGGCAGCTCACAGCAATGCCAGATCCTTAACTCACTGAGTGAGGTCAGGAATTGAACCCTTATCCTCATGGATCCTAGTCGAGTTCGTTTTCCCTGAGCCACAACGGTAACTCCACAGTGAGCATTTGAAAATAAAATCTCTTTCCAAAGTTTTATTTCTTTAGCATAGATTACCCTAAGTGGGATAACTTGATTAAAGCCTATGTGTTTTCTTTTGATATTGTCAACTTGGTTTTTTTGTTTGTTTTTTGTTTTTTATGGCTGCACCCACAGCATATGGAAATTCCTAGGCTAGGGGTCGAATCAGAGCTGCAGCTGCCAGCCTGTGCCACAGCCACAGCAATGCAGGATCCTAGCCACATCTGTGACCTGCACCACAGCTCATGGCAATTCTGGATCCTTAACCCACTGAGTGAGGCCAGGGATTAAACCTGCATCCTTATGGATACTAGTCGGTCTCATTTCGCTGAGCTGCAAGGGAAACTCTGCCAACTTGTTTTTTTAAAAAATGTATCAATTTACATTCCTAGCTGTAGTATAGAAGAGTATATACTTATTTCATTACACTTTATCCTCATCATGTAATTTTAGTTCAAAACAAATGTAAAATCTTCATTTTAGTGAAAACATTTCTAAAATTAGATTAACCTTGATGAAACACGTCATTTTTATGAACACTAATTATTGCCTAATCTTGTTATTCAGTTGTTGCATTTAAGTTCTCAAGCCTTAGGTTGACTTACAAAATAGAACTAATTCTGTTTTTTAAAATGAATGGTGAAGATTGATTGTTTTGTTGCCGAAAAACCACACATGCACAGTTGTGTATGGGACAGTATCTCACTTTCTCTAGTTTAGGAGGAAAATTCACAACACATTCACAGAAGCATCAATGGTATTTTTTAGTGAGTTGTTTCCCAGGTGCCACTGATAGATCCTGACCTGAAGGATTTTTGCTTAGAGGCAGTTTTCTGTATAAATGTCATCTGAGTTATTTTTTTGAGGTACTCAACAAGATCATGTGAATACTTGTTTTTGACTTGCACAATTCTTTGCAGCACTCATGTTATTCTGGCTGATGAATATAACTCATGTCCTTTAGTATATAGTATTGCTCTCTATTTGTTGATATTGCTTAGGGTTTGTTGGGCTTCTCGAACATTTGCTGTGTTTCATCACATTTGGAAGGTTAGTAGCCATTACTGCTTTCATGTATTATATAAACTGCATTCTCTCTCCTCTCCTAGGACTTCAGATGTATGTTAGACCCTACTCACTGTGTCCTCAGACTCTATTCTTTCATTTCTGTTTTCTGTCATTTTTGTAGAATCATTTTATTTTATTTATTTATTTATTTATTTTGGTGGGAGAGGTCACATCCTCGGCATATGGAAGTTCCCAGGCTAGGGGTCAAATCGGAGCTGTAGCTGCTGTCCTGTGCCACAGCAAGGCCAGTTCTGACCCGCATCTGTGAACTATACCACAGTTCATGGCAGCTGGATCCTTAACCCACTGAGCCAGGCCAGGGATTGAACCTATGTCCTCATGGATACTAGTCAGATTTGTTTCTGCTGAGCCATGACGGGAGCTCCAGAAATTCCTTTAGTATTTTTGTAGTATTTTCTGTTGTCCATTTTTTATGATGAGAAGATAGCTATTACTCAAACAGTTTTTCACCTTTATGTAAGGAATCCTTTTTCTCTTGCTGCTTTCAAGTTCTTCCTTGTTTTTCAACAATTTAACTGTGATATGTCTAAGTGTGAATCTCTGTTCTTTATCCTATTTGGGGTTCATTGAGCTTCTTTGATTTATACATTTTTTTCAACAGAATGAAAATTGTGATCATTATTTATTCACGTTTTTCTGCCTCACTTTTCCTTCTTTTTTCTTTTTTCTTCTTATGGCTGTACCTTTGGCATGTTTTCCTAGGCTAGGGGTTCAATTGGAGCTTCAGCTACCTGCCTACATCACAGCCATAGCAACACCAGATCCGAGCCACATCTATGACCTACACTGCAGCTCACGGCAATGCCTGGTCATTAACCCACTTAGTGAGGCCAGGGATCAAACCTGCATCCTCATGGATACTGGTCGAGTTTGTTACCACTGAGCCACAATGGGAATTTCTTATCTTTTCCTTCTGATACTCCCATTACTCCCATGTAGTTTGATTCACTTAGTGTTTTCACAAAAGTCTCTGAGTTTCTTGCTCATTTTCTTCAAACTTTTTTGTTTCTGTTCTTCAAATAGGGTAAGTTTTAATAATCTTTTTTTTTTTTTTTTTTGCTTTTTAGGGCCGCACCCGCTGCATATGGATGTTCCCAGGCTAGGGGTCTAATTGGAGCTGTAGCCACCAGCCTACACCACAGCCACAGCAACGCAAGATCCAGTCAGCATCTGTGACCTACACCACAAGTCACGGCAACGCCAGATCATTAACCCACTGAGCGAGGCCAGGGATCGAACCCACAACCTCATGATTCCTAGTCGGATTCGTTTCTGCTGCTCCACAAGGGAACTTCTAATAATCTATCTTTAGCTCAGTAATCATTCTCTGACATTTTTAATCTTCAGTGGAACCCCTCTAGTTTATTTTGGTGATTATAGTTTTCAACTCCAGAATGTCTGTTTTTTCTTTTTCAATTAAAAAATTTGTTTGTTGAGATTCTTTACCTGTTGAATCATTGTTGTCATACCTTTTCTTAATTCTTTAAGCATTGTTCTCATTAGTTCTTTGAAAATATTTTTAATAACTGCTTTGATATCTTTGCTAAATCCAATATCTGGAAACTATGAAAGACTCTATTTCCTACTTTTTTCTTTTCTTAGTGTGAGTCACATTTTCCTATTTCTTTTTATCTTTCATAAGTTTTTAGAAAATTAGGCAACTTAGATAATGTAATGTAGCGGCTGTGGATTCTCATTCCTTCCTTCCTGCCCCCAAAGCCTGTCATTGCTGATTTGTGTTTGGTAACTTGCCTAGCGTAAATCTGTGAAATATGTTTGTCTTGTGGTTGTGGAAGTGAGTGTCTTTACTTATTAGCTTATTGTTACTGTTGTTGTTTTATTTTTAAGATTGTTTTCCTGTGCCAGTCCTTATGTCAGACAATGAGTGGTCAGAAATTGTGCTAGAATACGGAGAACCAGTAAGGCTTTCTCTTCTCTTAACAGATCTGTGTGTAGATTGGGTCATGCATTCAAAGTTCAGGTCATTTTCAAGTTTGTTCTAGTTTTTATGTTTCTCTGAGACTTTTTGTATCTCCAACCAGGAATGTGTGGAGAATGTGTGGATTTCTCCAATCCATGTTACACGTGTATATAGTCTCTGTTTATCTGACAGTAAATGGAAAGTTTATCAGTTTCACCTATGGCTGTCTCTTCTCCAAGGTCTCTGTTAAGCCTCTTGGTAATCTGACAGTCTGATTATTTCTTGTCTTATTGGGACTTCAACTTCAAACTCAGTTGGATAGCTTCAGAATTTTTCCTTTTTATTTATTTTCTTTTTTCTTTTTTTACGGCCGCACCTGTGGGATATGGAAGTTCCCAGGTTAGGGGTGGAATTGGAGCTATAGTTGCTGGCCTATACCATAGCCACAGCAACACGGGATCCGAGCCGCATCTGTGACCTACACCACAGCTCACAGCAATGCCAGATCCTTAACCCACTAAGTGAGGCCAGGGATTGAACCTGCCCCCTCATGAATGCTAGTCAGATTTGTTTCTGCTAAACCAAATGGGAACTCCTGGGGGAGGTTTTCTGTTTTCCACTTTGAATCAACTCAGCCCCTCTCTGTCAGCATAACGCCTAGTTTTTATGGCCCATTCCACCTTTCTAGAACTACTACACCAACTTAACTGGTTAGGGAGAATGAGTAATGGGAACAGGCCCAGGAAACAGTGCTACAGACTTCTAATGTTCAGACCCAAGTTCAGTTGATTTTCCTGAAGAAATACTTCTCGGTTTGTTGTTATGGGCTTAGTCAGTTTCCAATCATTTGAGATGATAGTTTTTGACAGTTTTTTTTTTCCTAGCTATATATTTTACTTTAATTCTTTAAAATAGTTTTTATTTTTTCCATTATGGTTGATTTACATTTTTGATTTTAGAGAAGAGTTTGGCCAGACTCCTCACCCTATCATCCTGGAAGCACCTTTTGCTTCCTTTTGATCTTTTTTGATATTTTGATTTATATGGTTTTTCATATGAAGAAATAAGATATTGTGTAAAAGTATATGATTTTGAAGTCCATTTTAATTGTACTTTCTAAGACACTGCAATTCAGTTCACTTAAGATTATAATTAAACGGAAAATCTTTTTATTGTTGCAGATTTCAAGTTCCACCTATAAAGATAGGAATGAAGAGCATAAAAGACAGTTCACACATCTCCCTGATACAGAGAAGCTGATAGCAGGTAAAAAAGCTGCAGAAAAGTTTAACTACCTCATCAAAATAGAACTGGTGAGTGACGGCCTTTATGGTCAACAGAAACTATTTTTCAAGATAAGCAGCATCTTATTATCTGTAATTAGACAATGTAAGACTAAATTAAAATTCAAGGAGGAGTGATTTCTGAAATCTGAAGTACAGTTGTCCCCTAAACCCTTTAGGGGTTAGGAGTGCTGACAGCACAGTCAGAAATCCACAATATGACTTGTAGTCAGCCCTCTGCATCTACTGTTCCTCTGTGTCCCCAGTTCTGCATCTATAGATTCAACAAACCACAGATTGTGTAGTAATCGAGTACTAGGTATTAAAAATAATCCACATACAAGTAGACCCACACAGTTCAAACTCATGTTGTTTAAGGGTCAGCTTATGCTCATGAAGAAAGGAGACCTAATAGTAAATGATTTGTTAGTTTCTTCTGGTACTTGTTTCATAGGGTTTTGTTGGGAAAATTTAAGTTGATGTTCAGTATATATTACCTTTTCCCAGAAAAAGTTACTCCTTAACAGGTTACAGAGCAAATTTTATAACATTTTATAGGACTTTATTGCTATTCATCTAGTCTCTCAGGTAGATTTTTGGAAATAGGCCTTAAGAGGAAAAATTTAATCACAGGACTTTCAAAAGTGCTTTATTTTTTTATATAAGCATAATATAGATTCTTTACCATCAAAATAAAGAACTAGGTTTTAGTTTTAGTGTATATTTCATTTAAGCCATTTAGTCATGGAAATTTCTCAGATTTCTGGTGCTGTTGGTCAATATTCAATTCAATGTAACTGAATTTCTAGAGAGTTCAATTCAGTTCTTTAACGGTAGTAACAATGAATTAAAACAACTTTTAAAAAGATTGGACAGTAATACAGTCTAATGATAAAAGAGCATACAGTGAAAAGCGAAGGATCCTTCCAACCAAGACCACTCTGACCTTCCTGGGTGATAACCACTTTTAGCATTTTCTTATGTATATGTCCAGAAATTTTCTGTATGTCTATCGAGGGGAATATACATATATTCCTCACAGAACTTAAATGGGGAATACTGTGCTTACTGTTTTTAGTCTCATTTAGAGCTCATTTTATTAGCATTACTTACAGTTCCATATCATTCTTTTAATGGCTGCCAAGCAGTCAACTGAGTGAATTTTGTACTGTAATTTGTTTAACAAATCCCCTATTGATGGACATTTTGATCGCTTCCTGTGTTTTACTGTGACCGCTAATGTTACATTGAACCTTCTTGTACATTTTGTTTTGGCTCATACGTGCCACAGGTGTTGTAGAAAAATTCCATGAAGTGAAATTGTGACAAGAAGGTAATGAACATTTAAAATGTTTACACTGGGGTTCTCTCATGGCTCAGCAGGTTAAGGATCTGGCATTGTTACTGCAGTGGCTCGGGTTGCTGCTGTAGTGAGGGTTCAGTCCCTGGCCTGGGAACTTCCTCATGCCCTGGTAAAAAAAATCAAAATAAATAAATAAAAGATTTACACTATTGCCAGGTTATCCTCCAAAAAGGCTGCAGCAGCTTTGATTCTCAACAATGGTGTATGTAAATACCCATGGTACCACACCTCAGGAACTTGGCTTTAGCAAAATTTGTTGGGTAGAAGTTGTATTTAAATGTGCAATCATGAGAGAGCTTGAACATCTATAAATCATTTGTATTTCTTTTACTGTGAACCTTTCTCTTCATAAACTTTTTTCATCTTTCTAGTGGTTATTTATCTTTTTCTTAATTTGTAATAGCTTGTTAGATGTTAAAAAAAATTAGATATTTTTCATGTATATTGCAAATGTGTCTTGCCAGTTTGTCACTTGAAAGCAAATACTCTTCATGGAGATCTTTATAAAATATCTTATACTCATTGTTTTCTTGAAAGAAGTTCATCTCATAATACAGTTATATATACTTGCTACAAAGTATTGAAACCGTACAGAAAAGTATAAAGAAAAAATTAAAAATCATTGGTGAGTCTACCACCAATATATAATTTTGGTTAATACTTTGTAGATGTCTTTCTAGATGTCCTTCATTATGTGTATTTGCTTTCAAAAATTTACATTTTTTCTATTATTTACTCACTGTTATTATAAACTTATTTATTATATAAAATTTGGAAAATACAGACATGTACCAAGTAGAAATCTAAAACTACCTGTAATTGTATTATTCAGAAGTAATGTCAACAACACACATATCCAAATAAATTAGAATATGTAATTGGGATCATTCTGTAAAAATGGCTTTTAAGTTCTTAAATTTAACCACATATTGGATCACTGCCTTCTGAAACAGAGAATCCAAAATTTAATTTAAACTTTCTTTTTTAAATTTCTTAATGGCCACTTCTGCAGTATACGGAAATTTCTGGACTGGGGATTGAATACAAGCTGCAGCTGTGACCTGTGCTGCAAGTGTGGTAATGCTGGATCCTTTAACCCAGTGCACTGGGCTAGGGGTTGAACCCATGCTTCCACAGTGACCTGAGCCGCTACAGTTGGATTTTTAATCCCCTACACCACAGCAGGAACTCCTTGACTTTCATTTTTAAAAACAATTCAGTGTCATTTCAAATCCATAATATTGTTCTTTAGTTCAATAAATATTTATTACCACTCAGTATGTGCCAGACACCATGCTGTTTCTGAAGAACTTGGAGTCTGGTAGGAGAGCAGACATGTAAGCAAATTACTATGATTCAGGATCATATGAACAGTTTTAACAAGGTGCAAAAGTAGTACAAAAGAAGATATAACAACATTTTGAAGGAAGACAGGTATTTTAATTTTGGGCATGTTGACTTTGAGTTGCCAAGATAACTCAAAATATATAATATATTGAATTGGTCACAACAGAATTTAATTAGGTTGGTTCTATAAAGTTAAAGCTTTGAAAAGCTATTACTTTTGTGTCTAATGCTTTCAGATGAAGGAAAAGTCAAGTAATGTGTGAAGATCCAGAAGAAAGAAGTATCACAATATTCTAGGGTGCAAAGAGTTATGAGAATCAGAATAGATGAACTGTGTGACATACAGTTGAACTAAAAGAGTAACAATTTGTGGAATTGATCTAAAGTAAGTATATAGAGGAAATGTATAGTGTTAAATGAATATATTAACAAAAAATGAAAATCAGTAACCTAAGCCTATTTCTAATAAATCTATAAAAGAAGAAATCAAACCTAAATCAAAGGGAAAGAAATGATAAACATTCGAGCATAAGTTAATGAAATTGAAAACATACAAAAACAGAGAAAAATCAGTGTAGCCAAAGCTGGTTCTCCGAAAAGATCAGTAAAATTGGTAGACTGAGAGCCTGGTTGTCCCAAGAAAAATGATAAATGACAACACATTACCAATATCAGGGTTGGGAGAGGGGTCATTACTACTGATCTTTTGGATATTAAAAGAATGAGGAAATACTGTGAACAACTCTATGCCCATAATGCAATAATTTAGATAAAATGGACTAATTCCTTGAAAAATACAAGCTACCAAACCTCGCACAAGGAGAAACATATAGCCCCAATAGCCCTATACCTATTAAATAAACTGAATTTGTAGTTTAAACCCTTCCATAAAGAGAAAACTTGGTCTAGATAGTGTCAGTGGTGAATTCTATCAACCATTTATGGAAGAAATTGTATCATCCCTTCCAGAAAATAAGGATCATTTCCTAACTCATTTTATGAGACTGGTATTACTAAAATACCAAAACCAGACAGAAACATTCTAGGAAAAAATATCTGTCATGAACATAGAAATGAAAAGTTGAAATAAAATATTAGCAAATGAGATTCAACAATTTATAAAACAAATTATGGATTATGACTGAGTGAGGTTCATTCTAGGAATGCAAGGCTGGTTCAGCACTAAAGAAAAAAAATGCAGTCAATATGATTTATTATCTTAACAGACTAAATTTGAAAAGCCATGTGCTCATCTCAATAGATGCAGGAAAAGTATTTGACATAATTTAAAATTCGTTCATAATAATTCTTTCAGCAAGTAAGGGATAGTGCTTCTTCAGTCTCCTTAGAAGTAACTGTGAAAAACGTACAGCTAATATCATACTCAATGATGAGATGGTGAATGTCTTCCACCTAAAATTAGAAAGAAGACAAAGATGTCCTCTCTCACTCCTTCTACTCAATACTGTGCTACAAGTTGTAAGTGCAATAAGTGAAATAGACTTGAAATGGAAATAAAAGAATAAAATGTTCTATATAGGTAGAAGAACAGGAAAAAATTAACTTTATTTTAAATAAACATGATTACTCGTGTAGAAAATCTCAGATAATCTAAAAAAATTTTAGGCTTATTGAGTGAACTTAGATTTCAGGATTGAAGGTCAATTGAAGGTAAAAGAAAGGATCATATTCATATATACTAGCAATGAACAATTCCCAATAATGAAGTACTTATATATAAATATGCAGGCTCTACATGATGACAGCCATTAACATATTGACAAAAGAAGTCTAAATAAATGTTTATAGATTGGAAGACTCAATATGGTCAAGGTCTTAATTTTCTCAAGTGAAAAATCCCAGCAAACTTTTTCATAGATGAGGAAACAAACTGATTCTAAAATTTATGTGGAAAAACAAAGGAATTAGAATAGCCAAAATAGTTCTGAAAAAATAAGAACAAAATTGAAAGACACACATTACTCAATTTCAAGACTTTTTATGAATCTACAGTAGTCCAGACAGTTTGAGATTTGCCAAAGGATAGACATTTAGATAAATGGAACAGAAAAAAAGCCCACATATTAAATTCATATAAATATTGTGAACTGATTTTTGACAAATGTGCAAAAACAATTCAATGGAGAAAAGTTAGTCTTTTCAACAAGTGGTGCTGGAACAATTAGCTTTCCATAATATAGGGAAACAAACCTTGTTGCATACCTCATAGTTTATATAGATATTATCTCAAAATGGATCATAGAACTAAATGTAAAATATAAAACTGTAGAACTTCTAGAAGAAAACATCTGGGTTGTTCCAAAGAAAATCTCTGTGAACTTGAATTTGATGATGAATTTTTAGATGCAACATCAAAAGCATGATTCATATAAGAAAAGAATTGATAAATAGTACTTCATCAAAAGTAAAATATTTTGCTATGCAAAAGACACTTTTTATAGAGTGAAAAGACAAGCCCACAAACAGAAAATAGTTGTTAATCACGTATCTGATTAAAAAACAAACAGGGAGTTCCCGTCGTGGCTCAGTGGTTAACAAATCCGACTAGGAACCATGAGGTTGTGGGTTTGATCCCTGGCCTTGCTCAGTGGGTAAAGGATCCGGCGTTGCCGTGGGCTGTGGTGTAGGTTGCAGACGCAGCTCGGATCCCGTGTTGCTGTGGCTGTGGCGAAGGCCGGCGGCTACAGCTCCTGTTAGACCCCTAGCCTGGGAACCTCCATATGCTGCAGGTGCGGCCCTAGATAAAGGCAAAAAAACAAAAAAAAACAAAAAACAAAAAACAAACAAACAAACAAACAATACTTCCATCCAGAATAGAAACTGTTCTTAAAAGTTAACGGTAACAACACAAACAACCCAATTAAAAAATGGGCAGACTTTATCAAAGGATATATATGAATGGAAAATAAGCATATAAAAATTACTATGATTTATCATAAGAAAATGCAAATTAAAGACAATGAAATAAACAATATACCTAACAATGCTAAAATTAAAAACGAGGTGTTTGCTGTGGTGCAATTTATTAAGAATCCGACTGCAGTGGCTCAGGTCCTCTGCAGAGGAGCAGGTTTTTTCCCCGGGCTGGCACAGTGGGTTAAAGGATCCAGTGTGTAGGTTGCAGCTGCGGCTTAGATTCAGCTGCTGGCCCAGAAACTTCCATATGCTGTGGATGAAGCTAAAATAAAAAAAAAATAATAATAACTGACAACAGCAAATGATGATGAGGCTACAAAGCTCTGGGAACGTCCCTGCATTGGAGGATGTGGGTGAGTGGTGAACCTCTGCCACAGGGAGCTCCCCAGTATCTTCCCTGTTCTAACTGTCCCTCTCTGTACCTGCCGATTCTGAGTGTGGAGCCTCTCTGGGGTGACATAGCGAACCTTCTCTTGTATATTTTTTTAAGCTGGGGCTTTCTCCACACCGTGGTTTATCCATTAGTATCCACTTTGTCTTCTCACAATTTATCACAACTTCTAGTTGGCTGATGTACCTGTTTTTATACCCACTTGTCAGCAGCGTTAAGAATTGAATCTCTTTTATACATTTTCTCTGTCATTTCAAAGGAATTTGGGAGAAGGAGGGGAAGTAAACACATGACAACTTGGACCAGAAGTTCTTTGTGCTGATTTTGTACTAAAGTAACGATACTTATACTTCTAGATATGTTTGTCTCTTTGAACATATTTAGCTTGGGAGAACATATCCTTTTTTCAGTGATGTCATTGCTAAAAACATTTTTAACTTCTCTGATTGAGTGAATAAGGTAGATTTTCATGCTGGAAAGTGTTGTCTTGGGGAAATGTAAATAAAAACAAAATATCCTACTCACCTAGAAAACCCGCTACAAAAAGTAAAAGAGAAAGAAAACCCTTGGTTTTATTACTGAATAAGCATTAAACTAGAATGTGGTGTGCATCACAGGCGGTCAGCAAAAGAGATTGTGAAGGCAGAAAGAAATCCACCCTTCATACAGGCAGGCAAATACACAATCGTTACACAAGTTCTAAAGATAAACGATAACTAGTCCTCTAGTAAGAGGTCTTGACAGCTCCATATGTCTCATCAGTTCATCCTATATTCACCTGGTAATTGGGGTGACTATGTTAGCTAACTGGCTTTATCCAAAGGAAAAATAAGTTCACTTCTGTATGATAGGAGTTAGTTTTGCAAGTTGGAGCAAAATGCCCACCTACGTTAGGCTCCTACCAGCTCACAGAAACTGGGAGATGGGGGTCGTATCTTCCTTGATATTTATGTTTGAAAGAGACAGCTCCCAGGCCTGGAGAAAACATTCCTAAGTTATAAAACTGACAAGAGGCTTGTTTTGCTTTTAACAAAGGTACAGAGAAAGAGTTTACAAGTTTTCTAAAGAAAATGTTCCGAAAAGAGAGAAGGGGAATCTCTTTTCTTTTTTCACTAGGGAAAATTAATTTTTTCTTCACTGATTTCATTTACTCTTATAGTTTTCTCAAGTAAAAAGCAAACAAAAAAATGCAAAAAAACAAAAAACAAAAAACAGAAAAACAAAAAAAAACCCCAAACAAACCCAAGGTAAAGTCTAAAAACTGAGAGTGGTCATCTTTTACAGTTTAAGTACTAAATCTAGAAGCAATCCTAAAAATGTTGTTCCAAAGAGTCTTTCTTAAGCATTATCAGCATCTATTCCAAAGATAATTGGTGCTAGGAAAAAATACTTTGGGATGTGTAATTTCTGACATGATAGTTTAAAAGCACGTTCTCTTAATTCATCATCTCCGTTATGTAGAAATGCCTAAATTCTGTAAAATTAAGTAGGACGTATTTTTCATTTAAACATGTAATCTACTACTAATTATGCACGCTTACTCCAGAAGCATATAGTGCTGATGTACTCCATCTATGTTCCCATAACACTTTGTATATATTTCCTTTGTTATATTATAGTTAGTAAAATAAATCTTACTTAAGAGTTGGGTCCACTCAATTGTGCTGAAATTGATCATGGAATAACTAGTAAGTTGCTGTTAATACAGTCATCAAAGTGACCTGTGTTTCTTGGTTAATTTACTTAATTTTATTCTGACTTTCCAATAACCAACTATAAAGTTATAAAATCCATAAAACAGTTTTTGACAGACATTATTTTCTTATTTAATTCTTAATGAATCAGATTGTTAACAGGCAGAACATTGCCTTCTGAAGTTCTGGGTATCGATGTGGTACATGTTTTTTTATCAGTAGGGAAACTGCCCCCCCCCCAAAAAAAGAGTAAAATCCCTTTGTTTTTTAGAAATTTTTTTTTCCATTTCTTGCCTAGGACATATTGCTAGGAGGCCTTTTTACAAAAATCAACTTTAGTAAGATCTAAGTTTATTACAGTAAAACATACCTGTTTTAGGGAGAATGTTTTTAAAAAGCTTGGGGGAAAATATGTTAACCTATATCAAATAGTCTTCAATATGAATAATCCAGTTGGTTAGTTTAGCTTTGCATATAGTTAATGTAAAATAGTGCAGTGGTTCTCCAAGTGTGATCCAGAAGCTAGCTTTTTTGGCATCACCTAAAACCTTGCTAGACATTCAGACTCTTTTCCCAGCACAGATGTATTTAACCAGAAATTCAAGTGAAGGGGGGGCTAGCAATATGTGTTTTAATAAATCTTCCAGGTATTTCTGATGTTTGAGAAACATCAAATTAATAAAATGTCCCAGTGGTTTAGGTCAAAATTTCATGATACCTCAAGGTGACCTTTAGCCCAGTCCCTGTTTTAGAGATACACGCTAGTAAATAAGTAACTTAATCTGCTTAATTATTTACTAGGATTTTTTTGTTTGTTCGATGGCATGTCAGTATTGTTTTGCTGAAGGGAGCTTTGTGAAAGACTGAATTCC
>PVHT021183694.1:1291473-1301808 GCA_004024745.2 Catagonus wagneri | reverse complement strand
CTGAGCGAAGGCAGGGATCAAACCCACATCCTCACAGACACCAAGTCAGGTTCTTAACCTGCAGAGCCACAATCGGAACTCCTTGCCACCTGTTTTTGTATGGTCAACAAAAGAGAAGTAGTGATACATTTATATTTCATGTCACAATTATATGAAATTCACATTTCAGGGTCCATTAATAAAATTTTGTTTAAACACAGCCTTGCTCTTTCTTTACGTGTTGTCTATGGTCGATTTCACACTTCAGTGGCAGAGTTGAGTAGTGCGACAAAGACAGAATGGGCCACAGAACCTGAAATATTTACTCTGTGGTCTTTTACAGGAACAGTTTTTCGAGCTCTGAACAATACTGAAACCAATTTATCTTCTTTTTAAAAAAATGTATACATGCTCACATTAACTTCTTGCTTGATACTCGCTATCTTTGGAATAAGAAATCTGAAATTTTATATAGGGATCCTATGATCTGGCCCCAGCCCACCACTCCAGCCTCATTAATACTTTTATGTTTCTAGTGTTATTATCATATTATTAGATTTATTTAGGATTACTGACAGTCATAATATAGCAGGGTATGTATAGAATTAAATTGTTCTTTTTGCACTGTTTTTCTCACAGAGAGATAATAACACTCTCTCTTGCTGCTACACAGGGGGCTACTGGGAAGCTAGCTCTCAATGGAAATTTTGGAGTACATATTGGGAGCGAATATTTAAATCCAGGGCCTAATAGAGCAGAAATCAGCATTCATTTTAAATTCTTTTTTTTTTTTTTTTTGTCTTTTTAGGGTCGCACCCACAGCATATGGAAGTTCCCAGGTTAACGCTGGATCCTTAATCCACTGAGTGAGGCAGGCCAGGGATCAAACCCATGTCCTCATGGATACTAGTCAGATTCGTTACTGCTGAGCCCCAATGGAACTCCCTCATTTTAAATTCTAAGGCTTGGGGGTTCCTTTTGTGGCTCAGCGTAAACAAATCTGACTAGTATCCATGAGGACACAGGTTCAATCCCTGGCATCTCTCAGTGGGTTAAGGATCTGGGTTTGCCATGAGCTGTGGTGTAGGTCTCAGATACAGCTCAGATCTGGCATTGCTGTGGCTGTGGTGTAGGCCAGCAGCTACAGCTCTGATTTGACCCCTAGCCTGGGAATCTCCATATGCTGCGGGTATGGCCCTAAAAAGACAAAATAAAAATAAAAGTAAAAAAAAAGAAATTTAAGGCTTAAAGAGGCATAATGGCTTTCAGTCTTATTCCCAAAGGACAGGAGGAGGGGGCATGTGTCAGAATTAGGGATGAGGTAGGGAAGAGAGGGAAGTTTTTTCAGTATATACAGACCCACTCTATCCAAATTCTGATACATGTCACTCCAGCTTCTATTTTGAGAATCTCTAATTGAAGGATGACAGAAGAATATCCTATTCCTCAAGTGGGTTGGGGAAAAAAGTGTTTAAAATGGTTGATTGTATTAGTATATAAGAAGAAAGAATATGTTGGTGAGGGCTTGGCCCAACTTAGCCAAGAACTTAGGCTTTAGGACAGAAAAGCAGAGTCCCAGAGGCAGACCTTGATCACTAGAAAAATGTACAGAGTTGGGACCGAAATGAATCATCAGGCTGCACCAGTGTCACAGTAATTGGTCCCTTAAAACTGTCTACCTTTGCTCTGACTTCATGCTTATGAAGCATATTTCTGATTGCTAATCTGCCTACCCAGGCATTTGGGCACCTGGATGTTAGGATGAATTAATTCTATTGACTAGGGAAGACCACCACCTATTAGGCTTCAGTATATTTACTATGGAGCATGTATATGCAGCTTGTGAGTGTGGCTTAAGTCAGCTACTCTGAGTGCACCTCTCAGATGTCAGCTGCGCTCGAGTCCATTCTCCAAATAGTGGTTAGTTTATCAACTGTCACCTCTGGTCACCTCTGAGACCTTTAGGAATAGCCTCATCTAGCTTCCTCCTGCAGACTCCTCAGCCTTATCAAATCCTCTGCCCTTCCTTATGCCTCTCTGCAGTGCTTGCTCCTTTTAGAATTACTTGGAAATCTAGAAGTTTTCCAGTTAGTAAATGCTATAAATCTAATAAATGCAACATTCAAACCTACCCAAAGAAAATAACTGCAAAATTACTCCTTTAGTCACATTTCCTGTAGAATCACCTGGCAGTGTAGAAGTATTTACAGTGGTATAGTGTTCCTTCTTTTCTTACCTTTCTGGCTGTCAGAACTCTTCCACGTATTTTCCAGTGGGGTCAGTGACACTCAGTCACACCAGCCAGAAACCTGGTGCATCTTTCCTGCACAGTCACACCAGCGAGAAACCTGGTGCATCTTTGTTTCCTGGCCAACATGTCAGTTGATCATCAAGACCTAAATCAATTCTAGCCTAAGCCATTACAGTGGGCTCCTAAAGATCACCTTTTAACCCTCCAATCTGTCCTTTAGGTTGCTTATGAAGAAGTAGTCGTTTTAAAGTGTATCTTTTAAAAATGCGCGTCTGGGAGCTCCCGTTGTGGCTCAGCAGTTAACAAACCTGATTAGTAACCATGAGGTTGAGTGTTCGATCCCCGGCCTCACTCAGTGGGTTAGGAATCCGGTGTTGCCGTGAGCTGTGGTGTAGGTCGCAGATGCGGTTTGGATCCCACATTGCTGTGGCTGTGGTGTGGGCCGGCAGCTACAGCTCCGTTTAGACCCCTAGCCTGGGAACCTCCATATGCTGCAGGTGCGGCCCTAAAAGACAAAAACAAAAAATAAAAACAGGAATTCCTGTCGTGACTCAGTGGTTAACAAATCCGACTAAGAACCATGAGGTTGTGGGTTTGATCCCTGGCCTCGCTCAGTGGGTTGACAATCCGGCGTTGCCATGAGCTGTGGTGTAGGTTGCAGACGCGACTCAGATCCCGCGTTGCTGTGGCTGTGGCGAAGGCCAGTGGCTACAGCTCCAGTTGGACCCCTAGCCTGGGAACCTCCATAAGCCGCAAGTGCGGCCCTAGAAAAGGCAAAAAGACAAAAAAAATTTTAAGTTAAAATAAATAAATAAAAACAAAAAAACCCACACGTCTGAACTTGTTCCTTTTTTTATGTGAAACTAGTAGGCAGCTTTATATCTATATAAAAATCATCAAAAGATTCTTTTTTACAAAAAAATTAAAGTTTAGTTGGTTTACGGTGTTGTGCTAATTTCTGTTGTGCAGCCAAGTGACCTAGTCATTTTTATATATATATATAAATGAATATATATATTCTTTTTATATATATATTCTTTTTCTCATATTATCTTCTACCATTTCTATTTAGCAGGGCATACAGGTGCTTCAAGACCTGGCTATTTCTCCCTCCCACAGTGACTCTTTCTTTCTCCTTCCTGTGTCCCCCTCTCCCCGCCCTCCGCCCTCCCTGGTTGTGGTGAACTGGCTCACTAGGCTGCTTCAGTCCTCTGCACACTTGCATTTGACATGCATGAACTTATCTTACTTGACAGTTCAGCATCATTTCACATTACAGCACACCCTCTGTTTTGAAACATCTCCTTCCCTTGATTTCCATACCAGGCTTTCTGAACTTTTCCTCTCCCTCTCTTGTATTTCTGTCCTTGTTTTTTGCTGGGCACTCCTCTTCCACTCAGCCTTTGCATGCCAGGCTTTCTTGGGGCCTAGTCTTACGTTCTGTTTTTCCTCTTAAACCTGCTAAGTTTAGCTCTGATCCATATTCAGTGGTTTCCTGCAAGGGACTTTTATATTTAGCAAAAGTATATAAAAATCATTTATAGTACAGTTAATGTAGATTTTTCTTACGGCTGTTTGGTTACTGTGGCAGAGTAAGAATATCTGTCTGTGGTTTCTGTCAGTGAGAACAGCCATAGCATGTCAGGAGCACTGGTTTTTAGGGAGTGGAAGCTAGCCCCACAATGTGTTCTTTTTAATTGGAACGAGTGGTATCCTCTGGTGTCACTTGAGGCCCTCATTCTGCTGTGGTATAATATTAGATTTTAGCAACTCCCCAGAAGGTTGATCCCTGCAGTTCATCAAGTAAGGTTTGACATGACCACACACCTTACGAAATTAAATGGACCAGCTAGGCTGAAATTAGGGCAAGATTTAATTTTGCATTTAGGAGAAAATTTTTCTTCTGGGATATAAATTGGAACTGGTAGATGAGACTCTCCATAGTGTTTATTATAGTGCAGGTCCCTTCTAGGAAATTATTCTGAATAAAGTAAAAAATATTCTTAGAGGAAAGAATTACTGAGTAATCAAGATGTGAACATATATCAGTGATGAAAGATGTGCTGAGTACATATTGGAATGGTGTCACCTGAATAGCTTGTTTTACCTGCTGTTCCCTCACATTCCATTTCCAGTACTCAAGAGATCTAATCCTTGATAGTCACAAAGGGTTAATGCAGGTGTCCGATGGGGACATCAGTACGGAAGAAGTGGTGTTTGAAGATGTGATGACATTGTCAGAATCTAATAGGAAGGATTGGTGTAGAGAGCAAATTTAACCCTTCATATATTTAATTTAAAAATGAGGTTGAAATAGTGTTGCAATAGGCATTTTACATAATTGAGCGTAAGCAAAATATTTTCATTTGCATTTTCTTCTTTCTAATCAGTGTGTAGAACAGAAGGAATTGGGGACTGTCCCTTTAATAAAAGGCTGTTTACCTACCCTCTTCTAGTAGGAGTGGCTTAGGAACCTGTAGAGTGAGGTATAACTTCTAATTCTGCATTCTCACGAGCAGCCTTGGAGAGTGCTGATACTACAAACCAGGAAGTGACAAAAAAAAAAGTGCTTTAGATTATAGTAAAGCTTGTCTTTTATAAGGAAAAGCTTCTCGTAACAAAAGATTGAAGCATTGATTTTACCTAGTTGTCATTAAATGTTTGGAACGCTGCTGCAGATAAAGACCTTGAAGTGTACATAGAATATAGAATTTTCTGGGCCAGAAATTGATCTGACTTTTGAGCCTTATCTGATTACTGCTTGATTCTCGTCTTTATTTTGCTCAAGTGCTCAGCAGGCTGAAAGGGGAGCCTCCCTCCCCATGGTGTGCAGGTAGGTAGTCAGCCTTTGTTTAAAATTTACATTGTTTTTTAAGGGTACTTAGTCCTGGTTCTGCTGCTGATTATTGAACGAATTACGAATATCAGTCTGGGTATATGTTTTAATGTTTGAATGCTCAGCATGGCTGAAAATAACCATTTTTTGTGACTCCTAGACAACTTTGCAGAAAAAGTCATTTTTAACAAATTAGCATATCTATAAGACAGTAAATTAAATGTTATATTTTGTTATTAACTTTATATATTTATATTTAATTAATATATTAAAAAGTATATTGAAATTACTCTGCTTTTAACTCCCTGGTAGTATTTGATAGTATATTCAAAACATTTATGTAGTCAAATAGAATTGTATTTTTGTTGTTACAAATATGATTTTATTCCTTTCACTCTTATAGAAAGCTGAGTGTTTGTCATTGTTTAATCTACTTGCTTTAGTTTGTTTTTCGAATAGTTTGATACCTGGTATTTCAGAAGAGTTTTTATGAAAGGTTAATCTTCTACAAGTATATTGAAATATTACATGTTTCTCTTTACAAAGTTAACTGTGCATTTATGACACTAAAAGTGTCTCAAAGATAACATCTTTGGGATACTGAATTATTAGTATGAGCTAACTGCTACTGTGGGGAAGAAAAGTTCACAAATAGCTCTTCTGGTGTGGGAGTAAGAAAAGAAATATGTGGAGGTACCTTTAGGATCAAGGATGTGGTTCCTTAATTTTTCTACTACTAGTGAACCTTTTTGTTTTTCTTCTGTGGACGCTATACTTCAAAAGACTTTTTGGCCACCAAATAAAAGGTGTGTATTTAAATAATAAAATGTTAAAACGTTGTTTCTTAGGTGTACATTATTTCCCATGAGAGTTTCCTATCAGCTTGAGAGAACCAACTCTACCTTAATATAATTTGGTCCCAGACAAAGAGGCTTGAGGTAACTTTATATTTTCAGCTTTTTGAAATACTAATATCTGAGGTTTCTTCAGCTACTCTTGTGGAATCCTAGTCATCTGGGAACTAACAGACTAAAGTGCAGAAATTTTGTTCTTAGTATCTTTGAGGTTCCATGAAATGTAATGAAGATCATCCAGTGTAATGTAACAAACAAAGATACCAGTGCTACTTGACAGGAGAAACAAGGAGCTAGAAAAAAGGAAGTGTGGTATTTGTTGTTGGGAATGTCAGGGAGGAATTCAAAGCATCTGTATGTTTTGGCTGCATAAAGTCTCTCTATATTTATCCCCACTAGTCCCCACTTAAAATATTTACTCTAATTAGGCTGATAAACTATTAACTGACTTCGGAACAAATGTTACCTGTATTTTTCAAGTTTATTCTGTATTTTTATGCAGGTTCCCTCTCTAAATTTGTTCATTTCTCCATGTCCTCCATTTATGTCCTTCATTCAGCTCAACTGAAGACCCTTCTCCAATGTGATGCTTTATCTGATCACCTTAATCATCCACAGTGACATTTCTTTCTGTTAGCTTTCTATATCATGCTGATTCTACTGGTACTGTAGCATATAATAGCATTATAGTTTGTCATACTTAACTTTTACCTAAAAGTCATTCCCATGTTCCTTCAACTGTATTATAAGTTGTTTAAAAGCATCATTTTTATTCTCCTTAGCACCTAATGCAGTGATACACATTTGGTAGGTTCTAAATAAATATCTGTTGAATGAATAAGAGAAGTAAAAAATCTTGCCAGAAATTGCTTGGTGTTATTCTGCCTCCCTCTACTTTGCTTAATCATGTTATTAACCATCTATAGTGTTTCTAAAATTCAGATCATTAGTTATCACACTGTTACTGCTTTCATTTTCCTTTGTAACACGTGAGTTTTTTTATTAGATTGTTTAACATTGATATGATACCTACAAAGAAAGAACAAGCTGGACTTTGTTAAAAGATAAATCAAAGGAAATATTCTGAACTCCAACATCTTGCACTTTATATTTTAGGAAAATATAATTTAAAGTTTACTGATACATGAGGTGTTTTTGCTTGTTTTCTTTTCTGTCTTTTTAGGGCCATACCCACAGCATATGGAAGTTCTTAGGCTAGAGGCTGAATCAGAGCCTTGGCCACCGGTCTGTGCCATAGCCACAGCAAGTCGGGATCCGAGCTGCATCTGCATTCAACGCCACAGGTCATGGCAAACCAGATCCTTAACCCACTGAGCAAGGCCAGGGATTGAACTCGTGTCCTCAGGGATACTAGTCGGGTTTGTTACTGCTGAGCCATGACGGGAGCTCTGAGGTTTTAAATATAGTTAAAATATTCAGAAACATTATGGATTAACAGGAGAGGTTCTGAATTGACTATTAGAACTCTGAATGGTGACCCAGTCTTCCTGGTAGACTAGTTGCATTGCAGATTAATAATTGCCAGAAACTATGAACAAGTTTTTTGTTTTATTTTATTTTATTTTATTTTGCTTTTTTTTAGGGCTGTACTCACATCATATGGAAGTTCCCAGGCTAGGGGTTGAATTGGAGCTGCAGCTGCTGGCTTATGCCACAGCCACAGCAACACCAGATCTGAACCTTGTCTGCAGCCTACACCACAGTTCACGGCAACATCGGATCCTTAACCCACAGAGCGAGGCAGGGATTAAACCTGCGTCCTCATGGATCCTAGTTGGGTTTGTTAACCTCTGAGCCACAAAGGGAACTCCCAGGTTATTTCATAAAAAGAAAATTTTGAATGTTTTACCTCCCATTGACAGTAAATTCTAAGTTATACACTTTAAAATCATCATTGACCTGTTCCTGGTATTGGTTCTGTTGGATATGTTTTGTTAACCCACTTTTTGAGCATACAGAAAACTTATGTCTAGGAAGGTCAAATAACAACCAAAGCCACACACTAGTAACTACACAACAGATCATTCTGACTTCAGAATTCATGTTTCGAATCACTATGTTATATTATGTTATGTTTTCCAACAGTCAGTGTCATCTTTCTGTTGTTCTAGAGCTTGACCAGACAGGAATTCTGGCAGCTGCTGCAGCAAAACTATGGCACTGAGCTAGGCTTGACTGCTGAAGAGATGGAGAGCTTGTCTTTGTCAATTGAGGACAATGGACAGTCAAGGTACCACAAAATGTCTTGAAATGTCAAGATTTAGCAATCATTAGTCAAAGCAGAATTATTTTAGACTTTACTGATTGAGGCTTTCTATTTATTCACCCTTGGGTGAAATGTACCTTGCTCTTGCTTTTCTGTAGTGGAACAAGTGAAAGGTGAGGACAGTGAATTGTTTGCTAAATCGGTAAGCAAATACAGGTCATATGAGGAAATGTTAACTTTGTAATGGTGTCACCTAGGATTTGCTTAAAGCATAGTGTTAGTAAACCTTCTAATTAAGGATCTGGGGAAGTACTTAGAGAAATCTTTGTGCTTATAGGTAACAATAAAGTCAATTAACTCACAGGCATTTTGAGGGATACAAAGATAGTATGACATTTCCTCAAAGATACTGTAACTTAGTGCTTTTGATACAGTTGGCCTGTCATAAACATTGAACGCATTAATGAATGAATGGCACTTATATGCTGCAGAGAATGCAAGTAATTGTAAAACAAGGTTGAAAACGATAAGGGCCAAAAAAGAGCAATAGATAATGTGAGAGAAATTCAGAGTAGAGAGAGGTTATTTTTGACTGATGGGAATTCACATGGAAGAGTGGACGTTTTTATTAACCTGGACAAATAAAAGTGCATTTTTTCCAGTAGTAATTGAGATCATAGCAATAAAAGTAACAAAGGAGCAGTTCCCGTTGTGACGCAGCAGAAATGAATCTGACTAGGAACCATGAAGTTGCGGGTTCGATCCCTGGCCTCCCTCAGTGGGTTAAGTATCTGGGATTGCTGTGAGCTGTGGTGTGGGTAGCAAATGCGGCTCTGATCTGGCATTGCCATGGCTGTGGCATAGGCTGGCAGCTGTAGCTTCAGTTTGACCCCCTAGCTTGGGAACCTCCAAAAAAAAAAGACAAAAATAATTTTTTAAAAAAGATAATTAAATTAAAATTCTCGAGCAAACGTTATGCTAGGTAAAAGGAGCCAGCCACTCTTTTCATTTATTTACATGAAATGGAGTCCAGAATTAGTAAATCCATAGAGATAGAAAGTAGGTTAGTACTTTCCAGGGATTGGGAGGAAGGCAGAATGGGGAGTGGCTGCTAATGCGCACAGGGTTTCTTTTGGGCTGATGGAAATGTTCTAAAATTGCATTGTGATGAAGGCTGCACAACTCAATAAGCTACTGTAAATGGGTGAATTTTATGGTTTACGAATTATATCTTAAAATTGTTGTTAAAAAATTCTGTAGGAAATACGTTTTAAAATAGAAATCTTTTGAAGTCTCAAGGTGTGTACAAAAATTTTACTCTGTCTAGGTAGTCTTCCCGTTGTGCTCAGCCTTTTATATTGTATCAGCTCAGTGTTAATATTTTATAGTCTTTTTTTTACATGGTTGCACATGCATATTTTATCGGTTTTCTGTAAAGTTAAAAATTTCCATTGCACTGCTCTCCTTGTGAAGTTTACCAGCCTCTCTCAGGTACGGCAGTTGGGTAGAAAAGCAACTGACATAATGCAAGGAGCCCAGGATGGTCGTAAAGAATATCTGGATTCTAGCCTGGGTTTTCCCACTAAGTTGCTGAGCAACCTCAGGCAAATCACTTAACCTTTCTGATCCTCAGTGTATTCATCTGTGGAAGGAGGCAGTTAAATTAGATGACCTCCAAGGCCCCTGTCTAGTCTCCGAAGATAGAAAGAACAACGTTTTTAAATTTTTTTAATTAAATTTTTTCAAAATTTTATTTAAACATTTTTTAATTTTTACAATTTTATTTATTTATTCATTGGCAGCAGTCTACAGTGGCTTGGTGTAGGGTCTCAGTTCCCAGACCAGGGACTGAACCCAGGCCACAGCGGTACGAGTACCAAATCCCAACTACCAGGCTACCAGGAAACTCCCAAGAACAAAATTTTGCTTTTTTTTTTGTCTTTTTGCCTTATCTAGGGCCACACCCAGGGCATGTGGAGGTTCCCAGGCTAGGGGTCTAACAGGAGCTGTAGCTGCCAGCCTTCGCCACAGCCACAGCAACGCGGGATCCGAGCCGCATCTGCAACCTACACCACAGCTCACGGCAACGCCGGATCCTTAACCCACTGAGCAAGGCCAGGGATCGAACCCGCAACCTCATGGTTCCTAGTCGGATTCATTAACCACTGAGCCACGACGGGAACTCCTC
>PVHT021183694.1:1280048-1290473 GCA_004024745.2 Catagonus wagneri | reverse complement strand
TAGGGGTCTAACAGGAGCTGTAGCTGCCAGCCTTCGCCACAGCCACAGCAACGCGGGATCCGAGCCGCATCTGCAACCTACACCACAGCTCACGGCAACGCCGGATCCTTAACCCACTGAGCAAGGCCAGGGATCGAACCCGCAACCTCATGGTTCCTAGTCGGATTCATTAACCACTGAGCCACGACGGGAACTCCTCCAAGAACAAAGATTTTTTTTTGAACAGCTGCTTTATATACTCTAACGCCCAGCTTTTCTTCTGGTGACTGAGTGCTTTCTAAGAAAAGATGTGGCAAGATTCTTACTCCGTCTTCTTTTTCCCATTCTTCTAATCTCTGAGAAAAGCATATCTGTCTCAAACCTTTATTTCTTCAGCTCTTCCATCTTCTTTCTCTTTGTTTTCAATCTTTCCCTCACGCTCCTTCCTTTTTTCTTTATTTCTCCACAACCTACCTCCATCCTTAAAATCTTCAAGTACAGGAGTTCCCGTTGTGGCTCAGCGGGTTAAGAATCTGACCTAGTGATTGTGAAGATGCAGGTTCAGTACCTGGCCTTGCTCAGTGGGTTCAGGACCCAGTGTTGCTGCAAGCTGGGTCATAGGTTCATAGGTTGCTGATGTGGCTAGGATCTGACCCCTAGCCAGGGAACTTCCATATGCTGCATGTGTGGCTATAAAAAGAAAAACAAAAACCAAAAAACTCAAGTACAGACACTCAGCTGATTGGTGGTCTAATCTCTAGGAGCCTCAGCGACCTGCCATTCTCCCTGGACAGGAGGGACCAGATAGTATACCTGAGTATTATTCGGGTGGAGTAGAATAGGGTTGAAAGCCTTTTTCAGCTTTTCTGTTTCTCAGGATAATATGGCTTAAGATGTCAGGCTGCTACTTTGTTCTAGATGAGCTTTAAGTCTAAATGTAGCAATAATTACAGGGGAATACTAATTGCTCAATAAAGCCAAGCACTGGAAATTAGATCTATTGTGCTCCCATTTAATACACTTTCCTTTTTTTTTTTTTTTTTTTCCATTTCCTGAAAGAGGAAAAGCAGATCCCAAGACATTTATTGTAGTTTTGTCCCTATGACCATTTGAAAGCTTTTGCTTCAGCCTCAGGAATTCCTGTTCTAAGGAATGAGAAGAGCAAGCCGGGAGGCATGGAGTATCTGACACCTGGGCTCTGCTCAGACAGCAGGAGCTTCCCCTTCTGGGAAGGCTGTGCCATCTCAGCTGGGACTGGTCTGAAGGAAGGCGATCTAAAACTGCCTTCTGGTGCTGCCTGGTGTCCAACCCAAACACCTCCCCTACACCTATCAAAGCTTCTTCATTGTCCACAGCTAAAATTTAAACAATGTTCTTTTTTTTTTTTTTTTTTTTTTTTTTGGTCTTTTTAGGGCTGCACCTGCAGCAAGCATATGGAGGGGCCCAGGCTAGGAGTCAAATCAGAGCTGAAGCCGCTAGCCTACACCACAGCCACAGCAACATGGGATCCGAGCCGTGTCTGTGACCTACACCACAGCTCAAGGCAATCCCGGATCCTGAACCCACTAAGCAAGTCCAGGGATCGAACCTGCATCCTCATGGATACTAGTCAGATTCGTTTCCTCTGAGCCACAACGGGAACTCCTAAACAAAGTTCATTTTATTAGTTGCTGTTATGACCATTTGTACTTGGTTAATTTTTTAATGGTGTATGAAGAAGTTTATAAAATCTTTTATGAGCATATTTTATTTTTAGTGGTAAAGCCAATTTGCATGGGATTTAAGGAGATAGCTTTGTTTTAAGTAAAAGCTTGTTTGTTATATCACAGAAAACTTTTGTTGTCAAAATGCTTTATAATAGAAAAGGACCTTAGTGAGGAGACTAAATCAGTTATTTGTATGGAAGTGATCTTGTTTATGTTTCTATGGTGTGTTTCTTACAGAAGTCCAGGAAGAAGCAGCTTGGATGACTGTGGGGAGAGAGATGAAAAACTGTCCAGGTCAATCAGTTTTACCTGTGAATCAATCAGTCGGGTTTCAGAAACAGAGCAAATCGATGCAAATCCACCAAATGGGGTTAGTGTATATGATACCTATTTTATTTTGTTTTATTTTATTTTATTTCTGACTCTGTGATGTGTTCATCATAATGGAAGATCAAATAAAAATACAAGCTACAAAATGTTTAAAAACTTAAGATGTTGGAGTTCCCATTGTGGCTCAGCATTTATGAACCCAGTTAGTATCCTTGAGGCTATGGGTTCGATACCTAGCTTCATGCAGTGGGTTGAGGTTCAGGTTGCAGAGGCAGCTCGGATCCCGAGTTGCTGCAGCTGTGGTGTAGGCTGGCAGCTGTAGCTTCAATTCAACTCCTATCCTGGGAATTTCCATATACCATAGGCGTGGCCCTAAAAAAGCAAAAACAAAATCAAAAAATTAAGATGTCAGGCTGCTCCTTTATTTGGGAGAAGGGTTTTAAGCCTCTAACAGCAGAAGTTCTATGTGGGAATAATGTGTAGCTCTGTTCAGAGCTGGATAGAGTGCAGTTACCAGACAATTCCCTGAGCATCAGTCTGTAAGGGGGAAAGACATCATTTAAAAATAAAATAAGGTGGAGAGATTTGTAGTTAGCAGAAATTTTTCCCAGAGTAGATAGTGTGTGTAGTGGGAAGAATCTGTTTTGAAGGGAAGATGATGCCCTGAGCAGCACGCTTGAGTAATAGTAGGTGCTTGTTAAGATGACTACTAGAGCAGACACATCCTGGAATTCCCATTGTGGCTCAGCGGAAATGAATCTGACTAGTATCCATGAGGACACAGATTTGATCCCTGGCCTTGCTTAGTGGGTTAAGAATCTGGCGTTGCCATGAGCTGTGGTGTAGGTCATAGACGCGGCTCAGATCCTGTGCTGCTGTGGCTGTGGCATAGGCTAGCGGCCACAGCTCTGATTATACCCCTAGCCTGGGACCCTCCATATGCCACAGTGTGGCCCTAAAAAGACAAAAATAAACAAATAGATAAATAAAGCGGACTTATCCAGTTAATTACCAGGTTTCATAGTTAGTTTCTTCCTTGATTATTTTAAATATTATTATGAGCCCATCAGTTTTTTTATGTCAGTAAATTTCTATCACTTGAAGTCATTATTTTATACTCAGTTTGTCCCCTCTGCCAGTGGGAGTCCCTTCATGTTGGCTCTTTTGCCCTTTTGAAATAATCAGTAATCTTTGATGGCTTTCTTTCTTTCTGGCACAATAACATGTCCCAGGCACATGTGTATACTTTCTTCTCCAGACTTAGAATCAGTCATTTTCCTAATGAGCCATAGTTCTTAATGAAGAATGGTCCTTAGAAACCACGTTCTGAGTGCTGAGAGTGTTCAGATTTTGTTGTTCTGATTGAGGATGCAAGTTTGGGGCCAGAGCTGAATTTCTTGTCTTAGATCAGAGCATTGGCTTCAGTTCCTACCCCTGCCACTTGCTAACTTTATGACCTTTAGTAAATTAGCTTAATTACTTAACCTTTCTGTGCCTTTGTTTTCTATGCCTTTGTTTTCTCAGCTATACAATGAGGTTTTCAAATAAAGATTAAATGAACGAATATATGTGGAAGTGCTTTGAAGAGCCCCTAGCTCATATTCAGTAATCAGTAACCATAAGCTATTATAAATGAAGGTGAATCGGTGTGTGGCCAGAATTGGACCCTTTCTGCCTTCTTTCGTGGAGCTTCTAGCATCTCCTGTGAATAAATGTCGAGGAAACGTGGAAATATTTATATGAAAGGTCATCAAGCTATCAACTTGTTTCAGGCAATTTTCATGCATCTACCTCAGTTTGACTTTGTGTTGTGGATTTTGTGTAAAATGTATTCAGCAAGAGAGCCTTAGGAACTTATCGCTGGTACAAGGGAGGTGGTTCTGAATGTTAACCCTTTGTACATTCTCCCTGAGAAGACCAAACCACTCCATTTTGGGGTGGTAACGGGACAGGGGATCTCTTGCAGTTCCCTCATCCTTTTGCAAAATCTGATTTTGAGGACTGGGTTCTCAGAACTACTGCTGTTTCTTGAGTCCTTCCTACAGCGTCTTTGATGGTGCCTTCTGTGCCTGCTCTTGAGATAGTTAACCTGTTGGTTCTTGCTTCTAGTTTTGTCCCTAAAGTAAGTCATATTTTCTCTAAGGAAAGGGAACAGAATGTAGAGGAATCATTTAATGTTTTAAGATTGATTATACATTCACTGATGTTTAGTATAGAGGTTTTCAAGTTATGGAGTATCAGTAATATAGAAGTCTGGTTCTTTTTTTCCTTTTGCATGTTTAAGAAAAGTACAGTGAGGAGTTCCCGTCGTGGCTCAGTGGTTAACGAATCCAACTAGGAACAATGAAGTTGTGGGTTCGATCCCTGGCCTTGCTCAGTGGGTTAAGGATCCGGCGTTGCCTTGAGCTGTGGTGAAGACCGGCAGCTACAGCTCCTGTTAGACCCCTAGCCTGGGAACCTCCATATGCCACGGTTGCGGCCCTAGATAAGGCAAAAAGACAAAAAAAGAAAGAAAAGTACAGTGAGATTCTCAGATGTCATAAATCTCATATGTCATTTACTTTGTTTCATTTTTACTTCTAACAAAGTTGAAAATAACACTTTTTTAAAGAAGAAAATAGGTTTTTATTAAGTTATAAAATTAATACTCTGTAAAAATTCAGAAAATATAGAAAAGTATATTTTCTTTTTTATCTGGACAATAATAAAAAATTTTATCTGGACAATAAAAATTGTCCAGATGCCAACTGTTCCAAGATAGTGACTTACTTTTCCTGTAAGTGTCTGTCCATGTTCTTTATAGTAGAACGATATCTTATTTAGAAACAATAGGAGAAATGTGTGGAAACTTACTTTACGTAGCATCTAAGAAGCCCTGGGTCAGCTAAATAAGCATGTTGCTTTGTAATGTGGAACTCTCAAATAAATTGTCTCAATTTTAGCGGTAATCTCTGATTGCAGTCAGTCCTTTGACTAGGATAGTATAATCCTTTAATAAATTGTGTTCGGAGTCCCAGTTGTTATTCTACTTTCTAAGTAGCCAGTGGAAACCTGTATCCTCCCTGGAGCTGCTTGTGTTGCTCAGTGTTGCTCAAAGATCTCATGGGGCAGGATGTATAAGGATTTTATTTACGTGCTTTTGCTTTCTTTCATCAATTTACACACAATGCAAGAAAGTACATTGCTGTGTAGTTTATATTTTTCACACTGTTCCATTAAGCCTAATTATAAAACTATTCTACTCGAATACTAACATTCATGCTTTAACACCTAACATTAAATTTGTTATAGAAATGACATATCTTTATTAAGCCATTCCCAGAAAGTACAGATAGCAGCATACATTGAATATAGTTTAGTTCCTTAACAGCAAAGCCAACTGTGTTCTTATAAGTTTGCTGTGAAATTTTCCCTTTTAATCTTCTCCCTCCCTGTACTCTTATGTGACGTTTCTCTCTCTATTTTTCTTTTCCTTTCCTGTTTAGTTACTGGTCTTGGGAGATGGGTGAGTTCTCTTCCTTGAGGTTATGGGGCAGGTGTTGTCTAGGGAAATGAACTGGGTTTGACGCTCTCCTTTGCCACCCCAATGTACTGACTTTCAATTATTTTTGTTCTTTGTCCCCTTTCCCTTCAGCTTAAATGATTCACATGTTGTTAACTGTCTGTGAGTTCTTTTTGTATGATATTCTTCATAAACTTATTTTTCATTAATGTTTAAGAAGATGACCTTAGGATTGTCTGTATTACCTGCCAGTATTTTACAGATTGAGGAGTTCCCATTGTGGCTCAGTGGAAACGAATTTGACTAGTATCCATGAGGATGCAGGTTCAATTCCTGGCCTCACTCAGTGGGTTAAGGATCGGGCGTTGCTGTGAGCTGTGGTGTACATTATTGACACAG
This sequence comes from Catagonus wagneri, assembly GCA_004024745.2. Taxonomy (NCBI): domain Eukaryota; kingdom Metazoa; phylum Chordata; class Mammalia; order Artiodactyla; family Tayassuidae; genus Catagonus; species Catagonus wagneri. The sequence continues at coordinate 1,284,557 of PVHT021183694.1, read as the reverse complement.
CTCGGCTCCCACAGTGCTGTGGCTGTGGCATAGGCCAGCAGCTGCAGTTCTAATTGGACCCCCCAGCCTGGGAATTTACATATGCCACAGGTGCGGGCCTAAAAAAAAAAAAAAAAGCAAAAAAAATTATGGACTGAATTGTAAATGTAATACAAACATAACAAACAAATTTTTCAAAAATAGGTGTTTCAAGTGTCTTTATTAAAGAGCTCACTGTTTGCCTTTTAGGGGTTAGGGAAAGAGGCACCTCAAAGTGAAAAACAGATCAAGAGTCCTTCACTAACTTCAGAAAAGAGGTTAAGTAGAATGCCATCAAAATCACTGGACTTGAATAAAAACGAATATCTTTCTTTGGACAAAAGCAGCACTTCAGATTCTGTTGATGAAGGTAAAGAATTTCTTATGATTTTTTTTAATTAACCAATTTATTTTTATGATTTATTTCTTTTCGTCTTTTTAGGGCTGCATTCATGGTATATGGAGGTTCCCAGGCTAGGGGTCCAGTTGGAGATATAGCTGCCAGCCTGCTCCATAGCCACAGCAATGCGAGATCCAAGCCTCATCTGTGATCTACACCACAGCTCATGGCAACGCCGGATCCTTAACCCACTGAGAGAGGCCAGGGATTGAACCCACACCCTCATGGATGCTAGTTGAGTTTGTTAACCGCTGAGCCATGACAGGAACTCTTCTAAATTTTAATCAGATTTCAGTTATGTCTTTTAATGTTTACTGTTGTATTATGTGTATGCAGATTGAGAATTTAGTTACATTAGGTACAATCTCACTCTATAAAGAATCAAAAAGGGTGGAAGTTAATAGGAGATAGGGGAAAGGGGCTGGTAATCTAACCCATCATCTCCACTTTTCAGAAGCCTGGAATTTGAAAATCTCCATCACATTTAGCTTTTAACATTCCAAGCCTAAGTCAGTAGAGATGGAGCAGGAGTACTGGAAAAGCAAATCTTTTTTTTTTCTTTTTACCCATGACTCTTTTGAAGCTGAAATTTGTACCTCATACTCTCCTTCACCTGTTTTTCTCCTCCCCACATCCCCTTCTCCTCTGGCAACCACTTGTATATTCTCTGTATCTATGACTTGGTTTCTGTTGAGTTGTATTTATTTGTTCAATGTCTTGTTTTTTATATTCCACATGTAAGTGAAATCATACAGTATTGAACTTTCTCTGTCTGGCTTATTTCACTAAGCATAATACCCTCTAATACCATCCATGTTGTCAAAAATGTTTCTTTCTTTTTTATGGTTGAGTGATATTCTATCATATGTATATATATCTTCTTTATCCCTTTATCTGTCAGTGGGCACTTAGGTTGCTTCCATATCTTGGCTATTGTAAATAATGCTGCAGTGAACATGGTGGGGTGGATATATCCTTTAGAATATGTGTTTTCATTTTCTTAAAATAAATACCCAGGAGTGGAATTGCTAGATTGTAGGGTAGTACTATTTTTAATTTCTTGAGCAACCTACATACTATTTTTCCAAGGTGACTGCGCCAATTTACATGCCCACCAGCAGAGCTCAAGTGTTCCTTCTTCTCCACATTCTCACCAACACTTGTTATTGGTTATCTTTTTTGATAACAACTATGCTGTTAGATGTGAGATGATACCTCATTGTGGTTTTGATTTGCATTTCCCTGATTAATGATATTGAGCATCTTTTCACATGCCTGTTGGCCAACTGTATATCTTCTTTGGAAAATTGTCTATTTAGGTCCTCTGTTCAATTTATTTATTTGTTTGTTTGTTTTTTGCAGTTGTGTTGTATGAGTTCTTTATATATTTGGGTATTAATTTCTTACTGGATATATCCCATTAGTAGGCAGCCTTTTCATTTTGATTATAATTTCCTTTGCTGTGCGAAAGCCTTTTAATTTAATGTAGTTCCATTTGTTTATTTTTTATTTTATTTACCTTGCCAGAGGAGACATACCCAAAAAAATACTACTAAGAAAGATGTCAAAGAATATACTGTTTATATTTTCTTCTAGAAGTTTTATGATTTCAGGTCTTACATTTAAGTCTTTAGTACAGTTTGAATTTTAAAAAAACTTAATAAAAATCTGCATAGTGAAACACTGTAATTTTACTACTTTCTTTAACTAAGAGAGAGAGAGAGAGAGATATTTAAAAGTAGAAAATATAGTTAAAATAAAAAGCAGCTGCTTAGAGGAAGCTTTATAGCAAATTGTGTTCTCTTTACTTTCCCTAATTTAGAACCAATAACCTGGTGCTTATCATGCTTGTCAAAGCATTTTAAGGAATCTCTTTTTTTTTTTCTTTTTTGGTCACCCTGAGGCATAAAGTTTCCTGGCCAGGGATGAGTTCCAAGCCGAAGTTGTGGACCTGACACACACCGGATCCTGTAACCCACTGTGCCAGGCCAGGGATTGAACCTGTGTCCTAGAGAGATGCCTCTGATGCCATTGAGCCATAACAGGAGCTCACTTTTTTTTTTTTCTTTTTAGCTGTAAAAGTATTGACATTGATGTCAGTGAAGTGAGGAGACAATGGGAAAGAGCCATGATGGTGACTGACTACTTTCAAATTTCAGGAAAGGGAATAATGCCAGTGGACTTTTGCTATATCTGCTTTTGTTCCAGCATGTTATATTAATACTCCTACCAGAATATTGGGTAACGGGGATGTTGTGGTTTGGATCTGCCTGGCAGTATTTTCTTGTCCACTTACTGTTCAGGTTAGACTTAGTTGGGAACCCCTGAAGGCTGTTTACTATTAGTGAAAACCAAATCAATGAAAACCAGAATGAAATCCAAGCCATATACAAATCAAATCCAAATCAAGTCCAAATCGAAAGTCAAATCCAAATTCAAAACCAAACCAAGGCCAGATCCACGAAAACCAAATCCAAATCAGACCTTGGTTTGGAAACACTGAATTATCTTTTTTTTTTTTTTACTCAGTGAATTTTATTGCATTTATAGTTGTACGATGATCATCACAACCCAACTTTATAGCATTTCTATCCCAAACCCTCAGTGTATCCCCTCACCCCCTAACCTGTCTCATTTGGAAACCGTAAGTTTTTCAAAGTCTGTGAGTCAGTATCTGTTCTGTAAAGAAGTACATTGTGTCCTTTTTTTAGATTCCACATGTAAGTGATAGCATTCGATGTCGTGTCTCATGGTCTGACTGATTTCACTGAGCATGATAATTTCTAGGTCCATCTGTGTTCCTGCAAATGCCATTATTTTTTCCCTTTTAATGGCTGAGTAATATTCCATTGTGTATATGTACCACATCTTCTTTATCCACTCCTCTGTCGATGGGCATTTAGGTTGTTTCCATGTCTTGACCATTGTATTAGAGTGCTTCAGTGAACACTGGAGTACATGTATCTTTTCGAGTCATGGTTTTCTCTAGATAGATGTCCAGGAGTGCGATTGCTGGATAAAATGGTAATTGTATTTTTAGTTTTCTGAGGAGTCTCCATTTTGTTTTCCACAGTGGTTGCACCAATTTACATTCCCACCAACAGTGTATTAGGGTTCCCTTTTCTCCACACCCTCTCCAGCATTTATTGTTTGTAGACTTTTTGATGATGGCCATTCTGGCTGGTATAATGTGGTACCTCATAGTGGTTTTGATTTGCATTTCTCTAATAATTAGTGACGTTGAACATTTTTTTGATGTGTTTTTTGGGACATCTATATGTCTTCTTTGGAGAACTGTCTGTTTAGATCTTCAGCCCATTTTTTGATTGGGTTGTTTGTTTTTTTTTGGGTATTGAGCTGCAGAAGGTGTTTATAAATTTTGGAGATTAATCCCCTGTCAGTCACTTCATTTGCAAATATTTTCTCTCATTCTGTGGGTTGTCTTTTCATTTTGTTTAGGGTTTCCTTTGCTGTGCAAAAACTTTTAAGTTTAATTAATTTCCATTTGTTTATTTTTGTTCTTATTGTCATTACTCTAGGAGGTGGATCTGAGAAGATATTGCTGTGGTTTATGTCGGAGAGTGTTCTGCCTATTTTCCTCTAAGAGTTTTATAGTATCTGGTCTTATATTTAGGTCTTTAATCCATTTTGAGTCTATTTTTGTGTATGATATTAGGAAGTGTTCTAATTTCATTCTTTTGAATGTGGTGGTCCAGTTTGCCCAGTACCACTTATTGAAGGGGCTGTCTTTTCTCCATTGTATATTCTTGCCTCCTTTGTCATAGATTAATTGACTGTAGGTTTGTGGGTTGAATTCTGAGCTTTTTATCCTGTTCCACTGATCTATATTTCTGTCTTTGTGCCAGCACCATATGGTTTTGATGACTGTAACTTTGTAGTATAGTCTGAAGTCAAGGAGCCTGATTCCTCCAGCTCCATTTTTCTTTTTTCTTCTCAGGATGTCTTTGGCTATTCTGGGTCTTTTGTGGAAATGCTGAATTATCTTTGATGAAAGCTAAATACAGCAGTTCCCTTCGTGGCTCAGTGGTTAACGAATCGGACTAAGAACCATGAGGTTGCGGGTTCGATCC
>PVHT021183694.1:1231321-1279948 GCA_004024745.2 Catagonus wagneri | reverse complement strand
TGGAAAACAGTATGGAGATTCCTCAGAAAACTAAGGTTAGAGTTACCATAGGACCCAGCAATCCCATTCCTGGGCATATATCCAGTCAAAACTATAGTTCACAAAGATACAGGAGTTCCCTTCGTGGCTCAGTGGTTAACAAATCTGACTAAGAACCATGAGGTTGCGGGTTCGATCCCTGGCCTTGCTCAGTGGGTTAAGGATCCGGCGTTGCCGTGAGCTGTGGTGTAGGTTGCAGTCACGGCTCGGATCCTGCCTTGCTGTGGCTGTGGCATAGGCCGGCGGCTACAGCTCCTGTTAGACCCCTAGCTTGGGAACCTCCACATGCCGCAGGTGCGGCTCTAGATAAAGGCAAAAAGACACACACACACAAAAAAGATACATGCACCCCCTGTGTTTATAGCAGCAGTATACACAATAGCCAAGACATGGAACAACCTAAATGTCCATTGACAGATAATGGGTTAAGAACATGTGGTACGTGTGCAAAACAGAATACTGCTCAGCCATAAAAAATAACAAAATACTGCCATTTGCAGCAATGCAGATGCAACTAGAAATTATTGTCCTAAGTGAAACAAATGAGAAAGACAAGTATCATATGATATCACTTATATTAGAATCTAAAATATGACACAAATGAACCTATCTATAAAATAGAAACAGACTCACAGACATAGAAAACAAACTTGTGGTTGCTAAGGGGGAGGGGCTTGGGGGAGGGGTGACGTGGGAGGTTGGGGTTAGCAGATGTAAGCTATTGTACATGGAGGGGATAATCAACAAGATCCTACTCTATAGCACAGAGTACGGTATTCAAAGCCCTATGATAAACTATAATGGAAAAGAATAGAAAAAAAGTGTGTGTGTGTGTATACATATATATATATATGTATACACACACACACACATATATATGAATCACTTTGAGTGTGTACACACACACACACACATATATGAGTCACTTTTGCTGTAGAGCAGAAATTAACATAACACTGTGAATCAGCAATACTTCAATTAAAAAAATTTCACACCAGGAAAAAAAAGAAGACAGTTGCTTGAAAAGATAGTTGAGAGGAAGTCTTTTTTTAAAGGATCGAGCACCATAAATGACTAGACTCTCTTAGTGTCCTTGTCATTCACGTTTTGGTGGAATTAGTTATCCTTTGCCTGGCTGAACCTCTAACTGTAGGAAGATCTACCCTGGCACCCAGTGGCCAGACACGTAAGTGACACCAAAGCAAGTATATTCCCCTTCCCCCTTTTCTCTTTCTCTCTTCCTCTTTTTATAAAAATGGCCCTTAAAAAAAATCCTTACTTTCTTTATTGAGTTCCTATAAAATTAATATTAATGATAATTGACATAAAGGAGAACATTAAAACCCTTTATCTAGAAAGAAAGAAAGAATAACAGTGCTGTCATCTCTGTGCTGCATATTAGCCCTGATCCCGTTTCGATCCTTACTGACACCCCTTTAAGTTGTTTGGCTTTGTAGCAGTAAGACCTTACGTGTAACGTTCAGCCTTCTCTTTGTGGAGGCTTTCTTTAAAGTGTATGGGATGAATTCTTTTTCTTATTAGATTATCATTAGCTAACCAATCAAATATGCCTATTGCTTTCCCTAAACTAGTTCCAACATCTTGGGCTTATATTAAGTGTGTATTATAATGAGTTTATTTTTTCTTTTCTGAAAGTTGTGAGGTTATAAAGATGCTTGAAGTCAATGAACTGGGGAGCCAATGGGAAAGGTCAAAAGAAGGATACCATCCCTGGAATTTTTGGAAGTATGTATGTGGATTGAGGGAGCTAGGTAGATGGCAGATTATTTCAAACTGACCATCATTTTGTTTAAAATGATAGTATTTTGACGTACTGTTGTGAGTAGGCCAAGTGAGAAAATTAGAGGATCTCTTTTTTTTTTTTCTTTCTACCTCCTGTAGACTGTAATCTTTGGCAGGGGGGCTCAGGGCTATTCTGATGTAGAGACTCCCTCTAGACCCAGGCCTCCCTGAGAACAGTCACAAAGCAGAGATCATGAAGTACCTCATGGAGGGACCTGAAGTCACTCCTAGCCTAGCCCCTTGGTGTGGAGTTTAAATGAAGCCCAGACAGGAAAAATTAGCTGAGGATCTGTTTTGACTTTTTTTTTTTTTTTTAATGCTTTTACTTGACAGTAGGCAGTTTAGAACTCACCAAGATTGAAGGATACCCTTTTTAGGTTGAGAAGATGCTGGGAGTTTCCTGGCAAATGCAGATGGTTTGACAATGTATCCATGTTCACAAGTACAAGAAAATTGTGATTTGGACTGTATAATATTTGCGTTGCTGTCAGGATTTACTTCTCCCACCTGGCCTGCTCTGTCATGTCGTGGATAGTCTGTGAAACATCTGCCCCAGGAGACAGGGCCTTGAGTGGAAGCTGGGAAACTGGTGAATGGTGTGAGACCCCTGGGCTGTGCGATGATGACACAGTTAAATTAGGGATTAGGACTTGATGTAACAAGATTCCCTAACCAAAGTCACCTATGCTAAGAAAAGAAGCTAAGTCAGGCAAAGATTAGGGAGAGCCACCTTAGAATAGCAGAACTGGAGTCGATGATCTGTAGCCGACAGAGCAAGGTGAATTAGAGGCAAGGCCACTGAGAGTTAAACAGGAAGCATCAAGTGATACTTATTAATTAATAACCTCTGGGGAAAACCAGAGAAAAAGCCATAAGATAATCTGACCATGAGACTGAACCAGGTAACCCTGACACAGTTACAGAGTCAGGTTTTTGAACAACAGTCTCAAATTAAAATTGGTCTCTTAGGTGTAAAGAAAGCCTGCGATCCAAGCCATGAAGGCAGCAGGTCACCAGTTTTTAGAAAATGGAAGATAAAACAAATTGAGTGCCCTTAGTTATCCACTTAAACTGCAAATTACCTGCTTTTCTTCCTTTCTTCCTCCCTTTCTTTCTTTCTTTTTCTTTTTTGTCTTTTTAGGGCCATACTCACAGCACATGAAAGTTCCCAGGCTGGGGGTCGAATCAGAGCTATAACTGCTGGCCTACACCACAGCCACAGCAACTCCAGATCTGAGCCTCATCTGTGGCCTACGCCACAGCTCTTGGCAACACTGGCTCGTTAACCCACTGAGCGAGGTTAGGGATTGAACCTGCGTCTTCACGGATAGTAGTCAGATTCGTTTCTGCCTTGCCACAACAGGAACTCCACATTTTTCACCCACTCTCAAAACAGCATGTAGTTTCAGTATTACTCATGCCCATGTCCTTATCATATTTATCTGTCTCACTATTCTCACCATTTCCACTGTCCACCTTCAAACTGATGTTTGAAATACAAGAAATACCAACTTGTTACTAAGTAGAGCAGTGTTTCTTTCCCCACCTGCAAATTTAATATGTTCCAGCGGTATTATTATTGGTGACATTCCTTGAGTAGGAACCTTAAAGTACCAAGAACCCAATAAATAATTCCAGGTGGAAATAGTTTATTTCATATTCTTACTTCCTTGAACAAATTTACGTACAAAAGGTATTATTATTAATTTCCAGTAGTGATACCACAAATTATATTTTTATCAGTCATGATATAGAAAATTTTATCTAATCCTGGATTTTAATTGAAATGTTAAGATATTGTATTAAAATACTTGTATGAGTGTAATTTATTTCCTTTTTAAATGTGAAAACAAACTTACTTTTGAAAAATTGTAGTTCCAGACTCCTTAGAGAAATTGCTACTTCTGGAACTGGGGTAGGGAATATACAAAATGCACTGGGAACATCTTATAGTGCCAGACTATAAAGAAGTGCTCAAAAAAGAAAAAAAAGAGATGTGTCAAAAGGATGCAGGAGTCAGCCTGATAGAGCTTCTAATGGCCAAACCAAAAAAAAAAAAAAAAAGTGAGCAGCAATATAAATAATGATAGTACTAGATCATAACCGAAAGTATAAAATAACTGTTCATAGGTCCGTACTGACATGGATGATTGAATAAATGTGTAGCTGGGGGAAAAAGCACAGTCTTCTTTACAGAGTTCCAAATAATGTATGTAGATGCTCTCTGTCCAGGAGCTGGAGCTTAATTCTCCTCCCCTTGAGTTTGGGCTGAACTTAGTGACTCATTTCTAACAATGTGGAAAGGGAAAATAGTACCTTTTCCGTGAAGAAGCCTGGCAGACACCACCTTAATCGAGGGGGTCAGGTTAACATCATCATAAGTCATGTTGATATGTCTACCTCATGAGTATGAGAAGGGCACTTCACCTCTGTGCTGTCTTCCCCAAAATCCAAACCCCAATCTAATCATGAAAAACACCTCAGATGAACCCAAATGGGGGGACATTCTACATAATACTTGACCCGTGCTTTTCAAATGTATAAGGCCATTGAAAAACAAGGAATAATAAGGGACTGTCATAGATTGGAGGAGGCTAAGAAGGTAGCAGCTAAATGCAGCATGATATTTTGGACTAGATTCGTATACAGAAAAGGACATTACCAGAAAAAATAGGAATAAAGCCTAGCTTAGTTAGTTGTACCTTTAAAACTATTAAGAAATAAAAAGTTTAAAGATATGGTTATGCATTTAAAGTGCTATAAATAAAAATAGACCCTTAGATATTTTTTCAGTGATTTCAGTAGTCACTTATTCATTCAAAAATAGTTATGTAACACATATTATGTGCCAAGCATGTACTATACTTAGGTATCTGAGATCAACAAAGCCCCTGCTCACAGAGGACTTAGAGTGTACTGCAGGAGAGAAACAATAAACAAGTTACTAAGCCAATAAAAATATAGTCACAAGTCGAGATAAGTTCTGTGAAGGTGATGAGCAGGATCAGTTGCTTGTACTTATTTGCTTTCTTTATGAATTATTTTTACACTGAACATATGTTACTTCTAAGTTAGAAAAAAACTGTTTCTCAAGCCTAATTGGGAAGTTACCTCACAGAACCTTAGCAAATTGCCTAGTTTTGGTGATTCATTTCTATGCCAGAGGAGCCGTTACTTGAAATTGCAGGGAATAGCTTTTGCCTGCACATAGCATTGTTGCAGAGAGAAGGGAAATCAGTATCTACCTGGTATCCCTAAATTCTTTGCACCCATAGCAAAATATACAGACATAAACCATTTCATGAGGGGGAAGAAGCACTCATTGGGATAAAGGCAGAGCTGAAGAGTTTTTCTGATTCTTAGACCACTGCCTTTGACTTCAAGAAACTGCTTTCCACGGCTTAATTTGGACAGATGCTTGGCACAGATAATTCTTAGAGCTTGATTTCTGAAATAGGGGGAGCTTTTGTCACAGTTGTCATTCTGTACTGATGGGCATAATCTTTGAAATAATAAATAATCCAGGCCTGAAGTCATTAAAATTTCACACAGAGAAATTGCTTTACTCTGTTTTCTTTATTCCACCAGGTTCCTAGCTGTCCTTTTTTCTTCTTCCTTTTCTTTTCTTTTTGATTCTTCTAAGTTAAACTCCTTGCAGTGTAACATAGATGTTAAGATTTATATGCTCTGGGGCTAGAGTGAATTTAAATTCTATTTCAGTCACTCCCTAGCCATGGGGCTCTGGCAGTTCTCTCAGTGCCTCAGTTTCCTCATCTCTACAAAGGGGATGAAGATGTGGACGGCTGTGATGGATAAGATAAGTAGATCCTATCCTCACAGTAAGGTGCTTAGCACAATGCCTGACATATGTTAAGCACCTCAGAAGCATGGACTACTTTATAGAGTGTTTCCAGGGAATATGAGAGACGAGCAGATGTTGCTTCTTCATTTGCTACCAGGAGTTCTCCCTCTCTCTCTCTCTCTCTCTCTCTCTCTCTCTCTCTCTCTCTTTTTCTTTTTTTTTTTTTTTTTGTCTTTTTAAGGCTGCACCCACGGCATATGGAAGTTCCTAGACTAGGGGTCTAATCGGAACCGTAGCTGCTGGCCTACACCACAGCCACAGCAATGCCAGATCCGAGCCGCGTCTGTGACCTGCACCACAGCTCACAGCAATGCCGGATCCTTAATCCACTGAGCAAGGCCAGGGATCGAACCCGTGTCCTCATGGATGCTAGTCAGGTTTGTTAACCGCTGAACCATGACGGGAACTCTCACTACCAGGAATTCTCAATCTCATTATCGCTGTCAGGTTCTTAGGAAAATGTAATATTCCATTGGGCTTTATTTAGCTTTGAAGAATACTTTTCAGAAGGATTTCTTTGAATATGTGCTGTCGAGAATATGTTGTGAATACAGTGATTCTCATCTTGGGGGGGGAGTGAGCTTTAAGGCAAGTTTGAAGCATTATTCAGCCTAGAAAGTTAGTATAACAGGTATTAGAGCCATTCACGACAGTATTTACTGCATGTGTGAGTGTTCGGAAATAGGACCTGCTCATCGCTGTGGTAGGCGCTGTGAATCTCAGTATTTCCCTTGTCGTTTTTGAAATATTCTTTTGAGTGCTTGCTTTGGCTACACATATGGTAAAATTGCAGTGATACAGAGAAGATTAGCGTGGCCCCTGCACATAGAGGAGGACACAGAAATTTGTGAAATAGTCTTTTGAATGACATATTATGGGGGTTTGATATCATTCAAGTATTTCTGTATCTTTTGGGCTTTGATGACTGAAATATTGATCATATATGGTTTAATTATTATATATGATGAGGTATAGTTATCCGTAGTACATATGTATATAATACCAATTTAGAGTTTTAATAGTCCTGTAATGTGCTGATCATTATAATCCCATTTAAAAACCACTCTGTCCCCAAAACAAACAAAACCAAACCTTGAAATTACTTTTCCTTGATTCCTTCCTTTTGTTCCATGTTTTTTGTTTCCCCAGAAAATATTCCTGAGAAAGATCTTCACGGAAGACTTTATATCAACCGTGTTTTTCATATCAGTGCTGAGAGAATGTTTGAATTGCTGTTCACCAATTCACGCTTCATGCAGAGATTTGCCAGTTCCAGAAATATAATAGGTTGGTCCTATGTTCTTATCTAATGATAAATTTGGGATAATTTTGTTATCTTTAGAGGGCTGAGCCTGTATAAATTGATTTATGTTGTCAAGGGGAAAAATTAGACAGGCTTTGATTTTATTTTGGTGATGTATAAGCTAACATTTAGGTGTTTTGGCTAAATTCACATGTAAATAGTATAATTTTTCAGTTAGATCTTACCTACAATTAAATTCAGATGCTTTGATGTAGCAGTTCAGTTGGGTTGAATCCATTTAAAACGGTTCCATTGTGGAACAGTTGGATTCTAGCAGAGTATAAATTGGTACAATCACTTGTAAAATGGTTTGGCGGTAGCTACTAAAGCTGACTCACCAATTCTACTGAGGTATATGCAGTCCTTCAGAAATGGGTATACATGTACGCTGAATGACATGTGTGCAGTCTTTATATCAGCATTATTTACAGTGGCCCCCAAATTCAAAACAGCCCAAATATCCACCAGTTATAGTATGAATAACATGTTATGTATGTTCACATGAATGAATACTATACAGCAATGAAAAAAACCCCAGACTGCTGCTACTTATAACAGTAAGAGTAAATCTTACTGATATACCGTAGTATTAAGCAAAAGAAGCCAGACACAAAAGAGTACATACTACTCTATTATTTCTTTATTATAAAACAGATTCAAAATCAGGTAAAACTAATTTATGAACATAAAATCAGCATCGTAGTTAACCGCTGTATGGAGTTGGGTAGGTAAAGACTGGGAGGGAGCTTCTGGGATGCTGGTAAAGTTTTCTATGTTGATCTGGATAATGGTACACATGTGTGTTTTCTCTGTGCAAATTCATGGAGATTTGAGATTGCAATGTGTATGGTCTACCTTAATGAAAATACCCCAAAATTTCCAGTTAGGAAATTAGTTATAAAAAATATTTCATTGATTATGTGTTAAAAGTTCTATTTTGGTAAACATCTCAAATAAACTTATAGTTAATTTGAGATTGAATCCGCCCTAAATTTTCAAGATACTTTATAAAATTTGGGAGCACATGGTTTACCTTGCTATATAAAATTAGAAACAGTAGTAGCAGAGATCCGTATAAGTTGAGTCACTTGACATAGTCAAAGTTATTCCATAGTCAGTGTATTTATTTATTTATTATTATTTTTTAGAGCCACACCCACAACATGTAGAGGTTCCTAGGCTAGGGGGTCAAATCAGAGCTACAGCCACAGCAACACAGGATCTGAGCCACATCTGTGACCTACGGCACAGCTCATGGCAACACTAGATCCTTAATCCACTGAGCAAGGCCAGGGATGGAACCCACAACATCATGTTTCTGGTCGGATTCATTTCCACTGCACCACGACAGGAACGCCTCCATAGTCAATTTAATTTGTAATCGAACAGTCTTATTAACCATTAAATGTTATTTGAAACTCTTATATAAACATAATTGCATATTCATAGATTACATCATTGATAAAGATTCTCAGTACAAAAAAATAATGTTTTCTTATTATTTATAGTAGAGTAGAAAAATGATTTCTAATTGATAGAGACTGAGTCTTGTGATTATATTAAGGATGTGATGTTTCTAAAAATCATTAATATTTTTATTCTTCCAGCTTTAAAAATATGAAATACCTGAGGGATGCAAATCTTTCTCTTCACTCAGTAGCTTATATTTAACATATTGTATATACTCTGAATCTATTTTGTTTTTCCTGGCTATTCACAATCTACCCGGAGAACGTGATGTTTCAAAAGAGTTCAATACATTATTTCTCTTAATTTTCTAAGATGATGCCTGTTGATGTTGCATTGCTGTTTTATGGCTGAAAAGGCCACAAGGAACTAGCATGTTATTCTGCGTTGGTACTAAATGAAGTTTGTTTTTTGAATCACAGCTGCATTTGATGTCTGATATCATATCTAGCTTCAATATGAACAACTGTATTTGCTATCTGATGCTATGATGACTTTGGCAAGCAAAAGCTTCTGGTTAATCTCAAGTATAAACCGTTATAGGCAAGTTGCTATTAGAATTAGTCAGAAGGTTTGTCCCCAAAGAGATATCTGTTTAAGATTGCACATTTTCTGAACTTATTACCTGTTAATCAAAGCTGTATTTCTTGAGAATGAGTTTCAAAGACTTCTTTTTAAAAAATTAAGATTTTAACAGAAATACTTAGTATGGTCAGTTATTTGTGGATTTAACCTAATTTCAGCATGAAAATGGCTATTACTGGATCTATTTTTAATAATTAAGATTATTTAAAATTATTAATAATTATTAACTTTTAATAATACAATTATAAATTGGTATTCCTTTACACCTTTGTTTACAGTTAGTTGTATGACACTACTTTTGTAATTCAGAGCTCAATTTTAAGTCTTTTTAGTTTTGAAAAAATGTAAACCTTCAGAAAATTTGCGTGAATAGTATATTAAAACCTATACCCTACCTGGACTCACCAGTCTTTTTGATTGAGCTAAAGTGTACATAACATAAAATTTACCATTTTAACTATTTTAAGTGTCCAATTCAGTGGCAAAAAGTACATTCACACTATTGTGCAGCCATCATTATCATCCATCTCTAGAACTTTTTCATCTCCCCAGACTGAAACTGCACCTATTAAACAATAACTCTCCATTTACCCGCCTCCCTGACTCCTGATGACCGCCATTCTACTTTCTGTCTCCGTGAATTTACTACCCTAGGTATCTCATAAAAGTAGAATCATGCAATGTTTGTCCCTTTATGACTGGCTTATTTCATTTAGCATAATGTATTCAAGGTTTATCTATGTTGTAGTGTGTGTCAGCGACCTGAGCTGCTGCAGTGACAATGACAGAGCCTTACCTTATAGTGCCACAAGGGAACTCCCAGAATTTCATTCCCTTTTTTTTTTTTAGGGCCAAACCCTTGGCATATGGAAGTTTCCAGGCTAGGGGTCCAATCAGAGCTGTAGCTGCTGGCCTACACCACAGCCACAGCAATGTGGGATCTGAGCCACGTCTGTGACCTACACCACAGCTCATGACAACACCAGATCCTTAACCCACAGAGTGAGGCCAGGGATCAAACATGCATCCTCATGGATGCTAGTCAGATTTGTTTCCACTGAGCCATGAAGGGAATTACTCATTCCTTTTTAAGGCTGAATACTATATCATTGTATGTTTATGCCACATTTTGTTTACCTATTCTTGTATCAATGGAGTTTTGAATTCTTTCCACTTTTTCTGTCATTGTGAACAATGCTGCTGTGAACACTGATGTACATCTGTTTGAGTCCCTGCTTTCAATTCTGTTGAAATTCTGCTTCTACTTCCCTAGAAGTAGAATTGAATCATACAGGAATTCTATTTTTAAGTTTTTGAGGAATTGTCATACTGTTTTCCCACAATGACTGTATCATATTACATTCCCACCAGCAATGCATAAAGGTTCCAGTTTCTCCACAATTAGCTAACATTCTTATTTTCAGTTTTTTATGATAACAGTTATCTTAATGGGTGTGAAGACTTACCAGTTTTATTATATCAAAGGATTCTTAAGTTATTTGTTCTCTAATTCTTGCTTTTAATGACTTCAACTCATTATATCAAAATGGCTCATGTGTCTTTTTGTATACTGTTGCCATTTTTCATATAATTTCATCCCCAATTTTTAATTTTTATTTGTTTATTTTTTTCGTTTTTTGTCTGTACCTGTGGCACACGGAAGTTCCTGGGCCAGGGGTCAATTTGGAGCTGCAACTGCAGGTCTGTGCTACAGCCACAGCAATACTGGATCTGAGCTGCATCTGCAACCTACACCTCAGCTTGTGGCCATGCTGAATCCTAACCCACTGAGTGAGGCCAGGTAGTGAACCTTCTCATGGACACTATGTTGGGTTCTTAACCTGCTGAGCCACAGTGGGAACTCCCTCCCCATGATATATGTTTTATGTCATGATGAGCTTTACTTAGGTATTGAGTGCTTATCTATTCCAAAATATTGCTAATTAGGTGATATTCTGGCACATGATAATCAGTAGCCTGATTGATAACATTGATGAAAATGCGAGTGGTATTTATCTTCCTTGGTAGTTGCCTTGTTGAATGGTGTGCAGTTTTGATGGTGGAATTCAATTCTCTTGCTGGTTAACAATGAATTATTTGTATAATTTTTCTGAAACAGGCTGCCATGTGACTGAAGTGATTTTTGAAAAGCGCTTTATAATAAATTTTATCTTTTTTCTGTACACCTACATAAAAACTTTTTTACAGCAAATTCAGTATTATAGACCTCATGGTTTGTGATGTTCCATTTTTTAATTTATTTGCAAAATTTTTCATATACAAAAGGCAGCTTTAGGAACCCCCATTAAATCCCTAGGTCTAGCTGCATGAAAGAAGTTGAGTAAAATTGGCTATATCTTAAGCTTTGCCACATTCCTTTGATGGGGGGTAATGGGTTAGATAAAGGCTCCTGTGTTTTAGGATGGCGATGAATAGCAGCCAAACATACCAATTGCCTAAGTCCATTGTGCTGACAGCATTAGGCAATTCTGTCAGATCTTTGAATAGACTTCATGATGTTCTTTCCTGTATTTTCCTAGTCTTTGCCTTGTTAAATGACCTTTGCTGTATGGTGCTATGTTCTAAAGATATATTTGTTCAAACTGTGTTTTTACTCACTGTGCTGTTGCTAAGCAAATAAAAAGAATTCTGACCAAGATCTTGCCATAAGTACGGAGAGATTATTCTATAGCTTTCTTAATTTAGAAAAGGTTATATAATTTATTTATATTCATTGCCTCTTCCTTGATTAAAGATCTCAGCAGATAAACCATTAACATCATATGATTTCTCATTGCATGATTTCTGATTAGCCTGATTTCTCCACGGGTTGGATCAGGTCACATTGCTGCGTAACAACAACTACTTTTCAAGGTTACTTCTTTGGTCATGGGAATGTTGATGTGTTCTGTCTCTTTGGTAAAGCCAGCACCACTTCTTCTCTTCCTAGGTGCTGGGGAATTTAAAAAGAAACTTACAGATGAAACGACTTTTCATTTTATCTTCTAGAGAAAAGAAGAAAGTGTTTCAATGGGCAACAATTTAGAAGTAAATGGATCAGAGCTAGGGTATATATCGCATACAAGAAGAGTACCTAACATGTGATTTTACTCTTTAATGTTAAATTAATAACACAGTCGTCAAGAAGTTAGGATTGGTCAAAAAAAATTTTAATAAATCAAAAACTCCCTCTTTTATTCCATTACAAATCATACCCGCCAAATTTCTAGAACTAACTCTTTTTATATTCGCTATGATTAGATATAGCATCTACCCCTTGGAATGTGGAACCTGGAGGTGACCAACTGCGGACCATGACCTACACTGTAGTCCTTAATAATCCACTGACAGGAAAGTGCACCACGGCCACTGAAAAACAGGTATGTCCATGCTGCCAGTATCCAAAAGAGTCATGCCCGTGGGAAGAGGGAAGATGCCTGTCATAGGTCCCTGTCACAAATTTACAGAACAGTTTCAACACACGGCCAGAAAAAAAGGGAGGAGAAACTGTTTACAGGTTAAAAGAGATTTAAGAGTTATATCAACCAAATCAACCCAATTGTAATTCAGACAGACCAGTTACAAAAAGTATTTCTGATATTTAAGGAATTTTAACTTTTATATATTTTCGTGCAGTCTAGCCGGGCAGAGGGTGGTGGTGGAGGGCGGAAGTGGGGAGGGGACATGTGGGGAGAGGTACAGATGAAACAAGACTGGGAGGGAGTTAATGTTGAAGCTGGTTGGTGAGCTGATGAGGGTTCATTATATTTCATTTCTACTATTGTATATGTTTGAACTTTTTCATAATTTTTTTTTTTTTTTTTAAAGAACACTACTGGGATCTGATTTACGGAACAGTGTCAAGGATTAGGGCCAAATAACTAGATGGCTGCTGTGACATATGTAGGATATTTAATGCTCTATTTATTCTGTGACCAGTGGCACTGTGGGGTTTGTGTTTGGCCAGTTGGTGTTGAAGTCCAGCATATCTCTTATGCAAAGTCAGAAAATATCTATTAACACCTGAATTAGCTGTGCTATCATAGTTTTTGTCCCTCAGCATTAAAAGGGGCTTAAAATGGAGAGTCTGCTAACCTCAGAGGATGGGTGGAATGGGGAAGGTTAAAATGAGAAAGCTTTGGCCAACAACAAGTTTTGATCCTGTTTACAGAAAGCAGTGTTTTGTTTGGTTGTCTCCTTCCTTCTCTTTTTTGGTGAAACGTGGTTTGGTTTACCTTTGATAAGTTTTGGGGTGGGGTCCTGGTTTTGTTCAATTGAATTTTGAAATGTTCCCCTACCAGGGACATTTGAAATTCTTTATAAACTGATAATACACGCAAGAGATTATAAGATTCCTTTTTCCTCCTCAGGCGTAAAAGAAAAAAAAAATAATTATTCAGTGAAATGACGGAAAGAAAGGCAGCAAATACTATTTCTGCACATCCCTTCTTAATTCACAGATAGCACAGCCAATGTGGCGGTCCTTCTGGCTTTGTACATAAGGTTCTCAGGTCTTTTATAATTTGTGAGAAAGAATGCTAGTATATTCTAGGGTGTTCTAAATTGGCAAGGAATTTGATGTCTTAAACATGGACACGCAAAAACATTTCCTTTTATTTTGGCAGAGACTGTATAAAGAAAGTCGGGAAGCACAATTTTATTTGGTAGATTCAGAAGTGCTGACACACGATGTCCCCTATCACGATTACTTCTATACCTTGAACAGATACTATATCGTCCGATCTGCAAAGCAGAAATGCCAGCTGAGGTGAGCTACTGTAAATGAGTGCTTTAGGCAGGATTATGCTCTAGGAACACATTATGCTCTAGGAACACATCAACCCTGAAGTCTTGGTAATAGCTTTACACAACCAGGTTTATTTCTTGCTCAGGCTACGTGACCACAGTGATCAGTGGAGGGGTGGGGATCCTCACTCTAGGCTTTAAGGTGATAAAGGCTTTGACATCCTGGAGCTGTACAGTCCAGAATATGTGTTGTTTCAGTTGCCCCAGGAAGAGAAAGCTATAGAATTGTGCTTGCAATGCAGGGGCCAGGACTGGTCCCAGGACCCTGTTGAAAAGCAAGGTGTCTGGGAGACTTGAGCACGTGGTGAGTGGTAAATGTGTGCTGCGATGGGAGACCAGGAATGTTGGTGCGTTGAAGGTAGTGCTGGGCCATCATGGGCTTGACCTGGTCTCAGCTAACGTAGTTACTTTCAATTCATGTATGGAAAGACTTTTTTATGCAAGGCATTTAGAAGGTTTAGAATTTATTTTGAGCCCTTATCACTATTTAAGCAAAGAAAATTCAGGGGTAGACAAAGGAAAGAAAGAAAATGCCAAGTTAATGAAATTATTAGCAGCACCCAGTAATTTTTTTTAAAACGTCATTATCAATAGTTTTTAAAAAATAATCTTAATTACTTTGAATCCTTTTGGCTTTTCACTGAATTCAGTCTTATGTTTAACTGCAATATTAATATAATTACATCTTGTCTTTTCAATAAATATTTTTCTTTCTTCCTTATCCATTAGAGTTTCAACAGATCTGAAATACAAAAAACAACCATGGGCCATTGTCAAATCTTTAATTGAGAAGAATTCCTGGAGTTCGTTGGCGGACTATTTCAAACAGCTTGGTTTGTAAATTTCTTGATTTATCTATTTTAGTAAAAATAGCATTTATTAACAGAATGGGATTTATTAACTCCATTCTTCATTTGGAGTCATAGCAGGAACTGGTAGATAATGTTGGAATGACTCCCACTTATGTGGTTCCAATTGCCCCACTTGGAATTTCAAAACTTCTAGTTTTCGTTTGTCTACCAAACATGTACATAATACTTACGATACGCCAGATGTTGTTCTGTGCATTTTATAAATAAAAGCTCATTACAACCCTGTGAGATATAAGCACTATTTTTTTCCCCACTTTACTAAAGAAGAATCACTGAAACAGAGAGAAAGGTTTAAGTGACCTGTCCAATATCCCGCAGTTAGGAGCTCCCTCCCACTGCAAGGAGCCAAGGCAACTGACTGCAGCGAGGGACCACGCAACCTGATCATAAAAATCCATTTGTGCTCACCAAGGTCTGGTGAGGCCTCAGGTCCACGCCTTCCTTCCCAATGCAGCTCTCCTGGGTTTACACAGGCCCACTTAGCAATGGTACCGTGTGGATTGGGTGGAGGTGGGTATTAGACTGGGGAAAGCAATAGAGTTGTTCTGTTTGGATAGTTCTTAAAACATACATAGAGATGCAGTTCCCTGGTGGCTCAGTGGGTTAGGGATCCAGTGTTGTCACTGCTGTGGCTCTGGTTACTGCTGTGGCGTGAGTTCAGTCCCTGGCCTGAGAACTTACACATGCCCTAGGCTCAAACAAAACAAAACAGAACAGAACAAAAAAAAACATTCATGGGGAGGGAATACACATACACACTCTCTCTCTCTCTCTCTCACACACACACACACACACACACACACACACACACACACACGCAAAAGCATAATTAATTTTAAAGAAAAAGTGGTAGCCAAGCAACTCAGGGTAGTTTAAGGCTTTGTCATCCAGTTTGCTAATTATTGATTTTTCTTGTCTTTCTCTCTGGCTATTTCATTATTAAACTCCAAATCAGGAGCAAAGAAAATGAAACTCAAAAATGAGTTTGGCCACTGGATAATGAACTTCTCATAAAAAATCTGGTGAAGGGAAAGTTTGAAAGAAATGACAAAAATGAGATTTTTAGGTTGTTTGCAAATATTCTTTACTAGTGCTTCCTTTTTTACAAACCCTCATTGTGAATTAGAACTATTATATGCTACTCTTTCCTTTGAGATTGACAGTCAAGTCCTATAATCTACCTTGGAAATCTTTCTAATGATCCAATGTACATGGGTAGCCTATTGTTTCCATAACTGAAACTGTTACATTTATGTATATTTTTTTCTTTTTTGCCCCCTCCCCCACACCATGGCATACAGAATTCCTAGACCAGAGATCAGATCTGAGCCGCAATTTTGACCTACACTGCAAATGCAGCAATGCCAGCTCCTTTAACCTACCATGTTGGACTGGGGATCAAACCTTTGTTCTGGCACTGCAAAGACACCTCTGATCCCGTTGTACCATAGCGGGAACTCCATACATTAATATTTAACATAGCACGTGGCCAATTTGCTCTGATGATCCCATCATTTATTCATACAGTTCATTCTTCCTAGAATGAGGAAGCCTCATTATGGGATGATTGTTCGTGCCAACACTTTTCATTAAGAGTAAGGTTTGAGGAGTGAACCTGGTGGCCTAATGGTTAAGAATTTGGCGTTGTCACTGATGTGGCTTGGGTTTAATCCTTGGTCCAGGACCTTTCTCATGCTGTGGGTGTGGCCAAAAAAAAAAGAGTAAGGTTTGAATCTAAGCCATAAGAACCTCAGTAATAGTTAATTTACCAAGGCTTAAAAATAAAAATGCAAACTGCATCTTATAGTTGAGGAGGTTTCTCCACTATGTAAACATTTTTTTTCTTCTTAGAATCAGACTTGTTAATGGAAGAATCTATGATAAACCAGTCCATTGAAGACCCTGGAAAACTGAGTGGCCTACGAAGGAGAAGGCGAACATTCAACAGAACAGCAGAAACAACTCCTAAGCTTTCTTCTCAGTGTTCTTCTGGAGACGTGGGCTTCTATGCCAAGGGGGATATTACAGGTAGCTATTATCTGGTAAACAGATATGAAGGACTTTTTTTTTTCTCTACGAGTTTACTTATACAAAGCAGAATATACCTTTTGTTTATTATAATATACCCCAGGAGACCTCCCTTTCTCCATTTCTGATCATGTTTGTCAAATGATGAATTCCTTACAAATAACTCATATATAAACGTAGAGGAGCAGTTGCAAAATGGCAGGTGTATGGCTGATAGAGGTATTTTACTGGGCCCGCGTGTTGTTTTGTTTTGTTTTTTGTCTTTTTAGGGCCGTACCCAAGGCATGTGGAATTTCCCAGACTAGGGGTCTAATTGGAGCTGCAACTGCCAGCTTACACCACAGCCACAGCAATGCCAGATCTGAGCTGAGTCTGCAAACTACACCACGGCTCATGGCCATGCCAGATTTTTAACCTTCTGAACGGGCCCGGGATCGAACCCACGTCTTAATGGATAGTAGTCAGGTTTGTTACCACTGAGCCACAATGGAAACTCTGCTACATGGTATTTATATAAAATTGGACATATTTATATAAAAACTCAGATCTGCCAGGCCTGGCCCCAGATCCCCTCATAGCAACAGTGGGTTGGAGCTTAGGAGTAGCTGCGCCATTTAACCAGGTGTAGGCTCTCCCCAGGTCACCAGTCCCTACCAGTGTTACCTACTACTGCATGCTTCACTCATTCATTTCCTGCTTAGCATTTATAGACTTTTGATTTCTACACTTGAATCTACTACAATGACTGTATGCTTTTAGTTCTTTTGTACTGTCAAGGCCAGCCCAGCAAAATTGCAGAGATAGAACTTGACTTTTATTGTCTCCACTCTCAATTTTGAAGACATTTTACCCCTACTGACTGTTATTCCTTCCCAGTCAAGAGCTATAAAGCTGTCATACCTTCTCACCCTTCTACATTATCAAATCCTCTTCTAAAATATAGTGTGAATATGTTTTTCTACCATTTAAGCCTAATGGTTCTTTAATTTGGGGATTTAATGACAAAATTTGGGCAACAGAAAACAAGTGATAATGATTTAAAAAAATTGTTTTTTAAGGAGGGAAGCACTATACATAAACTTAGCTCAAATATTATTTGCCGAGGTGGAACTTAGCTAGAGATGGTACATGATATATTGAATTTCTTATTTAATTAATTTTTTTATTTTTTATTTTCTTGTCTTTTTAGGGCATGTGGAGGTTCCCAGGCTAGGGGTCGAATTGGAGATGTAGCTGCCGGCCTATGCCACAGCCACAGCAATGCCAGCTCCGAGCCATGTCTGTGACCTACACCACAGCTCACGGCATCGCTGGATCCTTAACCCACTGAGCGAGGCCAGGGATCGAACCTGTGTCCTCATGGATACTAATCAGATTTGTTTCCCCGAGTCAGGGAACTCCTGCTTATTTAATTTTAGAACAAATTAATTTGTTATATAGGCCCAGCTTGTGGGACTCATATAGGGATTCTTTTTGTAGGTTTGTTTAGTATGACTTAGCCAAAGAGGGATGCCAGGAATTCACTCTCAATCTCTTTATCTTTACAAATAATTTAAAAATTTTCTTTTCCAGTACTTTTCAAATGAAATTAAATTTTACCAGCTATAATCACAATCCTGAGTCTAATGTGGCTTTTTTTTTTTTAATTTGCAGGAAAGAAAAAGGAAATTGAAAATTATCACACTCTCCTTATTGTGGTGATGAGTATTTTGTAAGTATTTGTTTTGAATGCTTATTTTGCTTGTGTCCTCAACTATTTTTTAATGATCTCCAAAAGGATTTGAATGTACTTGGATAGTCTTATATAAAAATTACCACTACTTGACTAATTTTGACCTCCTAAAACAATAATTTGATATGCTTCAGTCTGATAGGTTTTAAATGATTTTCAGAAGAACTATTAAATTTGAGGGAATATCAAATACACATTTAGTAAATGTTTTTGTTTTTTAAACTCATCTGACTTGTTTCTGCCATCATAGGTTTTTATGGGAAGTTCCATGAATTTAACGGGAATATTTATACATGGAGGCTGGTGAAATCCCAGCAATGTTTAGACCAGTGCCTCTTACCCTTTACTGTGCATAAGAATCACTTGCTAAGATACAGATTTCTCAGTCTCAATCCAAAAGACTATGAGTCAGTAGGTTTTGAGTAAGGGTCAGGAATCAGTAGTCTTTTAAAACGCATTGCACAGGTTCTTCTGAAGCAAGTGATCTGAGGACCGTCGGGTGAGGAATATTGGGCCAATCGGTCTGAATCTCAGAGTATTCTATTGGAATCTACTCACATAACAGTTAAACTACTGTTATGTCTGTGACTGTACTTGAGTCTTGAAGTAGTCCATCAGATTTAATTGAATTAGTTCTGACTGGGTGATGCACACTGGGTGACTATGTTTTGGAATGAAAGTTCTTATATCAGCCGTTTTTTCTAATTATAGATTTCAGAACATAGGAAATGTTTGTTGTGCCTTTGAATTTTGTGCAAAGTGTTCATATTTATACTTAAGTTGGTTTGCTGTGATAATTTTGAATAGTAAATATGATCTGTGATCTTTTCAATTACTTTGCAGAAAATGTATAGTCAGATGTGGAAATGTTGATCTACGTACTATTCAATGCCATAGAAATTTCATAGATTTGATTTTCTTGTTACTACCGTAGTTTTAAGAAAAATCTTCTGGATGGGTGGAGGTGAATTCTATGTGTTCTCAAGGGCAAGTCAGTATTTTAACAGAAAAAATAAGAGAGAGATGATGCCATCTATATATTTGCATCTATGTGTAATAAAAGATATGTTCATTCACTTGAAATGCTGTTGTGAGAACCAATAGAGTAAGTCCATTTAAATGTA
Organism: Catagonus wagneri; assembly: GCA_004024745.2. NCBI lineage: Eukaryota > Metazoa > Chordata > Mammalia > Artiodactyla > Tayassuidae > Catagonus > Catagonus wagneri. The sequence goes on along the minus strand of PVHT021183694.1, from coordinate 1,260,327 downwards.
ACACTTTATATGTGACACCATTAATTGTATGTTTGGAATTTGATACCTTGTCTAAGTTGAACCAGAAGAAATTTTTGCTGAAAGGTGTTTTTTGTTTTTGTTTTTGTTTTCAAATTTGTTTTGGCCTCACTGGGAATAAGAGGTACATCATGATCTTCCTATGATCAAATCCATATTGATCTTCATTTCCTTTCTGAAGTGCAGTGGTATGCACATATAATTACTCAAGACAAAAGCACCCCAGAGTAAATCTTGAAAGCTAACGTGGTAGATTTCTAAGCTGGAGGTCACACAGCAACACTGGCTCTGGGTCCTAGAAGAGGAGCGAGTCAGGGACAATCCCAACCTGCTAATTTGAGGACTTTACTGTCACTAGTTACCTTCCAGCTTTGTCCTCAACATCCACTCAGTACTTAAAAGTAATTATTTCATACAATAAAATAGGGATAATTGGTTTAAATAATGACAATAATTGGAAACCAGTCTGGGTAATACATGTTTTTGAAGCTTTGCATGTCCATTCTGCATTGGCAGTGCTTCAGGTCTGAATACAAGTGGATTAACCAGGTCCAATTTGCTCTGCCTAGTTTGCTCTTGCTGGTTTTGTTGAACGTGACGCTGTTCCTGAAGCTGTCAAAGATGGAATATGCTGCTCAGTCCTTTTACCGTCTTAACCTCCAAGAAGAGAAATCTTTAAAGTAAGCCTTTGCCACCCTATTATTTCAATTATTCCTTTGCTGCAGAAAACTTAATTCCAATTTTAGTGAGTTTGGTCTGCCAACTCTTCTGTAGTCATAAACTGTTTTGTTTCCTTTTTGTTTTGTTTTGCTTGTAAATTTATAGGGCACTGATAATTTCTAGACATGAAAGACTAAAAGCTATTCCTTTGATTTTAAGATGGTATTTTTCTTTCAGTTTAGCCTCCGATGTGGTATCAAGAGCAGAAAATATTCAAAAGAGCAAAGATCAGGCCCATCGTTTGAAAGGAGTGCTCCAGGACTCTGTCATGATGCTTGAACAGGTGGGCATCTCTGGGAACCACTGTACTTGGTACTCATCCCAGTGTCAGTCAGCTGCTTCCCTGGTTGTGAGAGAACATTTACTATATTATTTGAAGAATTCCCCCACCCCCCCACCCCAAGAGACATTTTCCCTTGCTAGTTTCTGTATTATACATTTTGTGTATATAATCGCTTGTCCTTTTTTTTTTTTTTAACAAAATGGGAAGTGCTATACTTACTACTGCATACCTTCTTTTTCAAATAGTGATTTATTTTGAAAATGTTTCTGTATCAGCTTGTATACATTTACCTCAGTCTTTCTATTGACCTATGTACATTTTTATGCTTAATATCAGCTCTTTTCATATAAATGGTAGATATTGTATGTATATTAATTTGTTTTTTGGGGAGTTCCCATCGTGGCTCAGTGGTTAATGAATCCAACTAGGAACCATGAGGTTGCGGGTTCGATCCCTGGCCTTGCTCAGTGGGTTAAGGATCCGGCGTTGCCGTGAGCTGTGGTGTAGGTTGCAGGTGTGGCTCGGATCCCGCGTTGCTGTGGCTGTGGCAAAGGCCGGCAGCTACAGCTCCTGTTAGACCCCTAGCCTGGGAACCTCCATATGCCGCGGGTGCGGCCCTAGATAAGGCAAAAAGACAAAAAAAAAAAAATTTGTTTTATCTACTAACCATGTATCATGGAGCTACTTCCATATCACCATATAAAGCTCTTCCTCTTCTTTTAACAGCTGCATAGAATTCAGCTGTACATATGTGCCATGATTATTTTGCCAGTTCTCCACTGAAGAATCAACATTAGGTTATTTTGGTGTTTTGCTATAAGCATTCACTTAAACGTAGTGTCAGTGTATGCTGCTCAGGTCTATGAACCAAAATTTAGGATTCCCTTTGAAAAACGAAGATTAATATTTCCCTTATGGTATAATACATGCATACTTTCCAAAATTCAAAAATAGAGCATAGTAGAGGAAAACTTGTTGTTCTAAATTCAGACACAATCACTGTTACAATTTTGTTTCCTTTCATCCTTTTCTTCTAAGTGTTGGGATTTTTTCCCCTTTTATTTATTTATTTTTGGCAATACCTGCAGCATGCAGAACTTCCCAGGCCAGGGGTCAAACCCAGGCACTGTAGTGACAACACCAGATACTTAACCTGCTGCACTACAAGGGAACTCCACATTTTTTTTTTTTTTTTGCCTTTTACAGCTGCACCTGCGGCATATGGAAGTTGCCAGGCTAGAGGTCGAATGGGAGCCATAGACTATGTCCTACGCCACAGCCACAGCAATACCAGATCTGAGCTGAATCTGCAACCTACAACACAGCTTGCAGCAACACCAGATCCTTAACCCACTGAGCAAGGCCAGGGTTTGAATCCGCATCCTCACAGACACTATGTTGGGTCTTAACCTGCTGAACCACAATGGGAACTTCATTAGAAGATTCCGTTACTGAGCATTTTTTAGGATACCATGCGAGCACCAAAGGCTACAGCTTCAATGAGGCTGTTCAGATGCACAGTGCCTACAGTTACTGACTGCATCTCCCACTCAGCAAGGAGTAGATCACGTTTCCTCTCCACTCCTTTCCTGCTGACTGTCAACTCATAACCGTGCCTCAAGGAGAGAGGAGACTTTCCCTCTCCTGCTGTAACCAGAGCCACAGACTTTCCTGATGCTGCACTCCCGTTAGAAGCATTGCTCTGCCTTTGGAGGCAAGTCCCAGCCCAAGCTAGCAGGAGGCTCCATCACTCCTCTCGCCTCCTTATCTTCAGTCTCCCTCTTTCAACTGGATCTCTACCCCCAGCACCTGACCCTGCTCTCTTCTGCTGCAGTAGAAAACCCACACCACCCACATCCTTCGCTATCTACTTACTACCTACCTCTCCCCTCCCTTTCGCAGTCAAGCTCTCTCTGAGAGGCTCTCTCACAGTCAGGCTCTCTCTCAGAATGGCCTACGCTGGCTGTCACTATTTTATCCTTCGTAACTCATTCACTTTTTTTAAGGGTTTATTTTCACCCAAATCACTCATTCACATAAAGAGTTAACTTGTTCTACAAGGTTTGTTCAGAAAATTAGCAATCCGGGTACCCTCTTCTCCATCTAGTTCCCGAAGACAACAGCCTTTAACTCTCTTGGCTTATTCTTCTGGTGTTTACCTTCATATTGATAAACAACAAACTGTATTGATACTTTCTGATTTTTCAGTTTTAGACATGATCTTTTGACTTCCCGTTAGGGAAGATCAGGATTTTATTTTCTTTCCCCTTCTTCTTGCTCCCATTTCAAATCACCCCATCCTCCCAAGGAAATTATAATTTTGGTTAGATAGGTATTCAGTGTTGTCTTTGTTTTGACTCAGTTTACTGTTCTGAGCTGAGCCGTAGAACGAACCATGACTGCTTTTCTTAATCCCTGAGATTGTCTGCTTATTGCAGCTGATGACTTTATTGTATTGTTTGTAAGTGTTTCATCCCCAGTGCTCTGTCTCCTCTCATCATCGTTCAGTCACCCGAGGCAGTCTATCCATGGAGCCTCGGACTGGCCCTCTCTGAAGGTGCACAGCTATCATCATGGGGTTCCTGTTGCCCATTTCCTGCTTCCTATATCCCATGTTTTCTGCTTTCTTGGTTTCCTCCTTCCTTTTAATGGAGTATATCCTCTTCGCTTCCTAAGAAAGAGGGTATGAGGTAAATAGTATAAGACTTCACCTGTCGGAAAATTTTTTATTCTGTCCTTCCCCCTGATTGATAGCTGGGCTGGGGATAGAATTCTAGCTTGGAAATAAGTCTCCTTCAGAACAGTGAAGGCATTGCTTCATTGCATTTTGGCTTCCAGTATTACTACTGAGAATTCTGAGGCTGTCAGATTCCTAATCCTTGCATCTGGGAACTCATGGGCCCTCTTCCTGGGAAATGCAGAGCTATATGGTTGATGATTTCCTCCTCTCCACTCTCCTCTCCTGACTTTCTATAGTGTCTATAATCAGACATTGGCCTTCTGTTGGACAGGCTGTCTAACCTTACCTTTTCTTTCCAGCTTCCATCTCTGCCTTTTTGTTCTGCTTCCACAGAGATTTCCTCAACTAAATCTTCACATTTTTCTATTGAGCTTTTCAACTTTTGCTACCAAGTCTTTAATTTCTGAGAGCTGCCATTTCTCTGAATTTTATTTTTTAATGGCATTGTGATATTTGTAAGTGGATATCTTTCTCTCTGATCAAATTTCTGATAATTAATTTTTTTTTCCTTTTCTTGTACACTCGCTTTCCAGAAGCTCCTTTCCCCCTGTTTTAATTTCTGTTGTTAGGTTTAGAGAATTTCTGTAGATGTTTGTCATCCTTTATCTGCTTGGGTGGATCCAAAGTTCTTAACTGTGGCTTGGACTGCTCTACCCTGAACTTCTTGGTAGATCTGGCTGGGCCATTGGTTGAGAAATCCTGATATCAGTATCTTTAGGTCTTTCCTGTTGGTTTGGTCAGTTTTCATAGAGAAGATTCTTCCAGCCTCCTACTTGAAGGATTAAGGGCTGGCTGCCAACATCTTAGGAGCTGAGTGACACTAGAGGGATGGAGGAGAGCCGGGCAAAAGGATGCTCTCGACACTCAAGTGTACACGTTTTTGTATAATCCCCATCTTTAGTATGGTACTGCTGTCTTGAACAAATGTCTTGGTGTCTTCCTGGCCAGATAGCCAAAGACCCTCTGTTTTTTCCTCTCCATAAAACAGGATTGTAGACTTCTGCCCAGGTCATAGGAAAGGCTGTGTGCCCAAAAGTTCATCCAGTCCTTCTTATTTCAGTCCCTTTCTCTTTATTCTCACATCCAGAGATGCCTGTCAATTCTTGAGGCTTTTCAGGAGCCCTCAGGGTAAATTTGGTTGGTTCTGGGTTCAGCATTTTCAGGGCTGCTAAGTCATCCATCTGCCTTCCAGTTTCCAGAGTTGTGCTGCTATCATCACCTTTTCTGTTTTCCGCACCCTTGTGGACTTATGCCTTTACTGTGCTCTTGGTGGAGTTTTAGGAGGGGGCAGGATTGGATGCATGTATTTAACTCACTCACTCTTCAGCTCCCTGCTGCCTTGATTTTTTTCCTCCACATCTTCTGCTGATGTTGCTGAAGCTAAGCTCCTTCAGTGACCTCTGGCTTCTAAAATTAGTGTATCTTTTTTTTCCTTTTTTTTTTTAGTTTTCATCTTACAGTGCCAGCATCTGACAGAGCTGACCACTCCTTTCTTGTGATATACCTAATCTTCCTTTCTTTGGAACCACCAAAAAAAAAATCTAGCTTTATTGTGATATAATTCACATACCATACAACTCAGCCTTTTTTTTCTTTTTTCTTTTTAGGGCTACACCCGCAGCATATGGAGGTTCCCAGGCTAGGGGTCGAATGGGAGCTACAGCTTCTGGCCTATGCCACAGCCACAGCAATGCCAGATTTGAGCTGCGTCTATGACCTACACTATAGCTCATGGCAGTGCCGCATCCTTAACCAGGAGCGAGGCCAGGGATTGAACCTGCAACCTTGCGGTTCCTGGTTGGATTTGCTTCCGGTGCACCTTGACTGGAACTCCCATACAACTTACCTTTTAAAGAGTTTTTAGTATATTCACAAGGTTGTGCAACCATCACCACTATCTAGTTCCAGAATGTTTTCATCATCCCCCAAAGAAACCCTGTAGCTATGAGCAGTCACTCCCATCCCTCAGTCTCTCAGCTCCTGGCAGTCACTAATCTACTTTCTGTTTCTGTGGTTTGCCCATAGAACTACTTTTTGCTGGTTAAATAGGTCTCCTCTCCTTGACCTCATCCTGGCTTGGTGCTTCAGACTCTGCATTGGTTCTCTTCTCTTCTCATCTACTGCTCTTTAGCTGATCTCCACTGCATACACAACCGCCACAGTCCTCGCTGCCCCCCGCTGGCCCCGCTTGTAATACCCTGTGTGCCATGCCTTCCAAAGCATCTCTCTTACCCCAACCCCTCCATCAAGTCTAGACTCACACAGCCACTTGCCAACTTGGCGTCTTCACCTGGATGCTAGCAGGCATCCCAGACTGAACATGTCCAAAGCAGAATTCAGTTTTCATCTTGAGCCAAACCCAAACCTCTCTAGGTGACCTAATTTCAGAAAATGATACTACCATCCTTCAGTTTTCAAGTGAAAAACTTGATACAATGCATGAGTATATATTTATGTATGTGATTATTCCTTTTAGTTCTGTATCCCTCACTAGCCTGTAAGCTCCATGAAGGCAGGGACAGTGCCTACTGGCTTACCATTGTATACATGGTACTTAGCACAGTGCCCAGCATGTAACAGGCGAGCAAAAAATATTTGTGGAATGAATGAATGAACAAATGAATTCTTGCTCTCAAGTTGCCCACAATTTTATTAGAGAAGTCAGATGTCCATGTGTATTATTAAAGGCTGTGAAGAGATACAAAATCAAGTGTCAAAATAAATAATAATGCTTTGGGGGTTTAGAGACAGGATGATGAAGGAAAACTAAGTGGAAACGGTGGGGACAGGTACATTTTAGATAGGTGAAGACCAACATGAGCGTAATAGCAAGCAAAGGCCTGGAAATGGAACTTGCCTGTTTAAGGAATTGTGGGGAGACCACTGCAGCTTCAGAAACCATTTAAGAAAACAAGCCCTTCGATGAATAGACTTACTGGGAGGTAGAACACACACCTGTATGTTGTAGGAGGAAGTGCAGCACTGCTGCAGATGGGAAGAACTCACTCTAGCAATCACGCTCACAGATACCCCAAGAACCACATGTTTTATGGTCAGTCTTTTTTTTTTTTTAAGGCCTGCACCCTTGGCATATGGAGGTTCCCAGGCTCGGAGTCGAATTAGAGTTGTACCTGCTGGCCTATACCACAGCCACAGCAATACCAGATCCAGCCTACACCAAGGCTCATGGCAATGCCAGATCCTTAACCCACTGAGCAAGGCCAGGGATCGAACCTGCATCCTCATGGATACTAGTCAGATTCGTTTCCGCTGAGCCACGACGGGAACTCCAGCCTTTTATTTGGGCATCGGTATTAATAGAATTTTATTGAGTGCAAACTTTTGGCATACAAATAATCAGAAAAATTTAAACAATTTGATTTTGAAAATTTTTCTTTGCAGTTGAAGAATTCACTCATTATGCTTCAGCGAACCTTTGATCTATTAAATAAGAACAAGACCAGCATGGCTGTCGAAAGCTAGTGCTCTTAAAGATGGAAATTGTAGAGATACTTGGAACCAAAAGAAAACATCTTGACGTAAACCAGAAGATGAAGGCTTTGAATTGTCGTAGGAACATTTCCACGTTTTCTTATTATTCATGCTTCTAATATGAACATTCTTTTTAATAACACTTATTTGAGAATTAGTCTCCAATGGCCTTAAGAATCCATCCTTTCATGTCTTATACATAAGTCTAAGCTGTGAATTTCTTCGGTGAAGCATGAAATACGTTATGGATTTGAATTTCTGTGATACGAAAAGAATATGAGACATTCTGAACTGAGTGGTATGGTTTGTTTTTACAGTAAGGTTTGAAGTTTGATGCTTCATCTGTTAGCACAGAATTGGCTGCTTTCACAGGTGAAATACATTCAAGAGGATAAAGAAGGCAATAGAAGAATAAACCTCAAAATCGCTACTAACTTTGAAGGATCAGTTTTCAGGAATATATTATAACATTTATAGGGTTGTGTACTGTAAATATAATAAATATTATTTAGCATGTAAACTCAATAGTCAAGCCTTTTTGCATGTTGATGATTCTTATCTGAACGTTGCATTTTTTGAAAGAAATAGGTGTTTCTTCTTCAAGCTATCAGAGGTGAGATTATCTAGCTCCTTCATACATCAAACGGCAGAAGAGTCAACTTGGGAAAAGGAAACAAGTAGGATACTAACTCTCAAAATGAAGAACCATGCTCTGAGTTTTAAACACTAGAAGATTATGTTAAAACCTGGGCATTTAGTGACAGATCAAATGAATACTTGAACTAAGCTTGGCTTTAGCTTAACATACTTTCATGGTGGAATGAGCCATCTGGTTGAAAATCATCTCGATTACTTTTCAGTAGCCAGGTATAGCTTCATTTATTCATTCACCTGTGTGCCTTTAGAAACTTACAAGCCAGACACAAACTTTAGCTCTTTAATAAAGACTCTGGGGGCATTACCTCCCAATACAAGTGCACTTCCAAGTTGTAAGTCAGGTTCTAGCTTTGGCTCTTTCATAAAAAGTTTTTAGGCATATGTGTCTCAATACAGGTGATGTCTCTGAAATAAAAGGACAGTGCAAAATAATTTGTATATATTGGTACTGTTTAAATAACAATTGTCCTCATTTAAATGTTTCTTTTTTTGCCCAGAGTTACTCAAGCCACATGAGATTGAAGTCATTTTTGAGATGCCTGTAGAGAATGAAGTTTTATTGAGGTATTTCTCTGGGTGAATCCCATTTAACCTACTTTGGGGTACCCGTGTACCTACCTGGAGGGTTTTTGATAAGCATTTATGAAGTGTCCAGCTGTAAGTGTGACTGGATTGTAAACTTGAAACCTTGTTCTCTGTTAAATTCACAAAAATCAGTGACAAGCTGAATATTTTTGTGATGTTTTATTTAAAACTTGTATTTCATAAAATACCTCAAAATTACCAAATAAGTTGCTTTATAAATTACAACTAAATGTAAACGTTCAATTAATTGTATTTAAGCCTTTGCGCATTGAATATCAATAAAATCCAAAATCTGAGTTGTTTTACTTCTTTCTCTGTTACACGTTCCCCAAACTAGAAAGCTATTTTAGTGAAAACATATCCATGGGCCTACACTCTTTTAAACATTTTTGTGCAAAAATAAAACCCAAGGAGCACTGTCATCTTAGGGCAGTTTCATTTTAAATACGCAGCAGGTTGGAACAAAAGTACTCGATAGGCCTGATGGTCTAACGTGGAGACTGCTAGGGAGAAATCAGGAAAATGAACAAGTTGGATAATTAACAGATCAGGTTAAGTGATGGGCCTTTAAGAGACGGTTAGAGAATTTGCGGGCGGTACGTCAGTAACATTTTGCAGTGGAGATCTCCCCCGACGCCTGTTGCTGGCATCTGAATGGAGACCGGCTAACCCACGGGTCTCACGTGCCTAGGAAAGCCTTCAGATTCCAGGTTTCCGCATTTCGGTCCCGGCGTCTCCCGACCCCAGGGCTTGGGAGGCCGCCCCGCCCACGCACCGCCCTTAGGCACCGCGGAGGCGGGCGGGGTCGGAGAGTCGCCTCGGGGGCGGGGCGGGGCGGAGGTGCGGGGCGGGGCGGAGGTGCGGGCCAGCCCGGCGCCCAGCCTCGGGGACCCGCCGCAGAACCCGTCCTTCTTTCCTCGGCTCCGGCAGGCGCCAGGGCCGCGGGCCGGGGGAGGGGCCTGCTCACAGGGGCTGGGGGGGCGGCTCCGCACGTGCGCGCGGGCGGGGATCCCCGGCGCCGGGGGCGGGGCACCCGGAAGAGCGCGGACTTGCAGCACCGAGCCGGGCTGGCCGGGGGACGGCGGGGACACCGTGAGGAGTCGCGCGCACAGCTCTGGCAGCTGCCGGCTTTGGTCACAGGTGGGCGGCGGCGGAGAGGGCTCGCTGGAGACTGGAACCGGAGTCCCCGAGACACCAGCCATTACGCCGGGAACCCCTCGGAGCAGAGGTCGGGAAGCGGGTCCGCGTCTCCGGAGGAGGCGACCTTTTCCCTCTCTGCCTCGGCCTCTTTGGCCGCAGGCGCACCTCCGCCGGGGAGCGCAGGTAACTTCCCTCCCAAGGTCATTCCTCGGGCGGGGCTGTGTTCTCGGCCCGCCCACTATTGGCGGGGGCGGGAGAGGCAAGCCCAGCTCTCGGCGGGGAAGCAGGTCTAGACGGCTACTCCGGGAGCTGCCCCGGCGCCCGGTGGCTCCTCCAGAGCTGGGTGGCTGGCCCCAGTAGCCGGAGGCGTCCGCCGGACCCAACGGGTACACCTGAGGGTGTTTCCTCCCAAGCCCAGGTTTCGGGCGGGGACCGCTCGGCCCTCCCAGCTCTCACCTGCAGGTGAGCAGAGCCATCCGCGCCCAGGCTGTCCCGGGCCGTGTAATCGGCTGTCTCCATGGGAACGGCTGGTGGCCAGACGGCGCCTGCCCTGGATGGGGACCCGGCGGTGAAGGAGGCTCGGAGCCCCAGAGCCCTAGAGCTCGGTCTGGCCAAGCCGAGCCAGAAAAGCTGGTGAAAAGGGGATCCCCCTCCCCCTCTTTCTTCTCATTTTTGATTTCTCAGGCGTTGGCGGTTGATCAGAGGCAGGCGTGGATATGTTTACAAGATGTGAGTTGTGTTCTTTTCACCTTTACCTTCTGAGGGCTTTTTATGCCTCATGGTGACAGGTGGAAATCATGATACAGAAGGGCAGCATGAAGCCAGTGAAGAAAAACAAAGCGGAAGAACCTGAATTGGAGCCCCTGTGCTGCTGCGAGTACATAGATCGAAATGGGGAAAAGAACCACGTGGCTGCTTGTTTGTGTGACTGCCAAGATCTGGATGAAGGGTGTGATAGGTAAGAGCAGGGTGTTTCTTGAGGCTGATCCCACTGGCCCTTTTGAGAACCACCGCTGTATACTTTCCAGCTTAGCCATTCGGAACCCTGGCATTTGCTCTTCATTCTCTTTCCACTTATCTGCAATTGGAAGTTGTCTTCTGTTGTCAAGGGCGAGGATTTTATAAAGATGAGTTATTACCCAGTAGTGCGCAACTGTCTGTCCAGCTAAGTTTACTAGGACTTTATTATTTTTCATTAGAGAGAGAGAAGGTGATGGAGAGAACAGGCAGATAAAGGGATTAGGAAGCAAGTTAAATGTATATAAAATGAAATGCAGGCCAGCAGGAACTGTAAGTTTAAAATGAACACTTTAGTACCAGAGAGTCCCCACATTCTCGGTGGTCTGAGCATTCAGAGACTGACACCTTGGGCCTGAATTGCACTTGGCACACATTTGCCTGCTGTTAGAACTGGTCTCACCTCTTTTTTTCCAGGGGAGGAAATCCAGCCAGAAGGTATGTCCCTCTGGACTGGCTATTTTCAACAGAAACAGCAACACTGGCCTGATTGATGCTATTGTATTTGGCTTCTATTTTCACCATTATGCCAAGTGATGGAAATTACTATCTGAAGAGATGATTTCTAACATCACTGAAAAAATTACATGCCAAACAGCAGTAATCTAGTCTTTATCCATTTTCTAAATAATTATGTATTTAAATATTGTTATCACATGGAAAGCATAATGTGGAGAGAATAAAGATGGCTGAAACTTGCTTTTCCCATTCTGGTTAAAAAAAAAAAAAAAACATCGTTGCAGGAGTTCTCTTGTGATGCAGTGGGTTAGGGATCTGGCTTGTCACTGCAGCGCTGTCGGTCACTGCTGTGGCTGAGGTTTGATCCCTGGCCTGGGAACTTCCACATGCCACAGGTGCAGCCAAAAAAAAAAAAAGAAAACGAAAAAAAGGGTTGTTGCAAGGGCACGTTGCCAGCTTGGTGCGTTGACCTAGCCATGAGAGATGTTCTTTGATACTACCAATGTCTAGTACCCCTTAATCTCTTTGTAACTCCTCCTTGATAGTATCTATAGTTTTTCTTACAGGTGTCTTTAAATATAGGTTCTTTAGACTTAATCTAAAATCCATACTGAGAAAATGGAGCACTTTGCACTAATGAATGGAGAAATGATGCCTTTTCCATAACCTCCATCACTCAAGACCGCAGCTCTTCCATTAACCTTTTAACTCTTCCTCCCTCCCAGCCCTTGAGACCTGGGCCGCCCTGAATTCTCTTCTTTCCATATATGCTTCTCAGGAGACAGGCTCCCAGCATTTCCACAGACCTGCTGCCTTATATACCTCCCATGTAGTCAGCTCCCATTCACTTCCAAGTCTAGCCCTATTTTTAAAAATTGTATATTTCTTTCTTTTTTTTTTGCCTTTTGTCATTTTAGGGCCACACCTGCGGCATGTGGGGGTTCCCAGGCTAGGGGTCTAATCGGAGATGTAGCTGCCGGCCTTCACCACAGCCACAGCAACGCGGGATCCGAGCCGCGTCTGCAACCTGCACCACAGCTCACGGCAACGCTGGATCGTTAACCCACAGAGCAAGGCCGGGGATCGAACCCACAACCTCATGGTTCCTAGTCGGATTTGTTAACCGCTGCGCCATGATGGGAACTCCCTAAAAATTGTATATTTCTAAAGTCACTGTTATCCCTCCTTAAACTGTTTCATTCTGGAGAGGGGGGAAAAAAGCCAACCATACCACGTGTCCACCAAGCTCAGTCATCTGACTCATGCTAGTTTGATCTCTGCTGTTCCTTACGCGGCCCCTGCCCTAAGGACTGGTTTACTCTCTGGGCCCAGGATGGGTTTGGGGCTGCACACGTCTCACCTCCGGAAGGCCTCCCTGCCCTTCCCACAGATACTGTCTTTCCCACAAAGACCCCTCTGATGATTCCACCCAGAAATGTTTCCTCTCCCTTGAGCGTGTCTTACAGTGTTTGGCCGTAATAGTTAACTGGGGGATTTTACTGCCTCGTGACTTTCCTAATATTTCCTGAATTCCCATGTTGCCTTGTCTTCACAACTAGGTTGTGAGTAGATTTTTATGTCTCTGAGCCCACCCACGCCTGAAGAGTACTTACGTGTATTCCTGTGTGTTTGTTTTGTGGAGAAATAGTTGTTAAATATCTAAACATGATCTTCTCGTTCGCATTACGAAATGATACGTGAATCTGAAAAGCTCATGTTTAATGGTAAGGAAACAGAATGCTGGGCCTTTGGCGTCTTTTATCATTTATCTGGCACTTTTGGCCTACAGAGTGGTTCTTAATTCAGCAAACGCGTAAGAAGTGCCTTCCCTTTGTGCTCTCTCTGCGTAGATGGATCACGTGTAAGTCCGTGCAGCCAGAGACCTGTGAGAGAATCATGGATACGATCTCTGACCGCCTCCGGATCCCTTGGCTTAGGGGAGCCAAAAAAGTTAACATTAGCATCCTTCCCCCACTTTTCCTGCTGCCTGTCTTTCTCCGTGTGGCTTCGTGGCATTTCCTCCTGGGGGTGGTGGTTCTGACCTCCCTCCCTGTGCTGGCTCTGTGGTACTACTACCTCACTCACAGAAGGAAAGAACAGACTCTCTTTTTCCTGAGCCTCGGACTGTTCTCCCTGGGCTACATGTACTACGTGTTCCTGCAGGAAGTGGTCCCCAAGGGGCGTGTGCGGCCCACGCAGCTGGCTCTTCTTACCTGCGGGTTATTTCTGATACTCTTAGCCTTGTACAGAGCCAAGAAGAATCCAGGCTACCTCAGAAAGCCGGCGAGCAATGACAAACCTCCAAACGGCAGCCACATGGAAAGCCTGAGCAGAAAAGGGTTCCCCGGCGCAGATCCGTCAGGCGGTCTCAACAACCGCACGTCCAAGGATGAGCCCAAGGGCTCCTGGGCGTCCTCCGGAAGCCCTGCCAAGGCGAGGGAGGACTGGTGTGCCAAGTGCCAGCTGGTGAGGCCGGCTCGGGCGTGGCACTGCCGGATCTGCGGCATCTGCGTGAGGAGGATGGATCATCACTGTGTCTGGTATGTTGGAAGGATCTGGAGGCTTGTGGAGTGTAAATTCACGTGAGACTCTCTAGCTGCGTTTGCTCTTCCTTTGTGCCATCCTCACATTTTTCTGCTTCCCAGCTTTACACCTTGAGGCTATTTGTGGGCTGTGATGATGTGGTTCCCACTTAGTCATCAGTTTTTTGAGTTTCACAGATTTAGTTCTTTTCAGTCATTTCCCGAAGGTTTTTCTTTTTCTTTTTTTCCTCTTTTTTAATCTGCCCCTCATCTTCTCCTTTCTAAGACAGAAGTATCTACAGTTAAATGATTATTTAAAAAAAATTTTTTTTAGTCAAAATCAGTATAGGCGCGTCTCCCTGTGCTCAGGGAACTCAAGAACGTGTTCCTGTATTTTTAGGTGATTCTTGTCCTTTGACCGTACACATCTGTCATCGTTTTGATGCCACTAGTTCTTTCTCATCTCCATTATTGACTTAAGGCCTGGCAGGATAACTCACTGTTTGGTTATTTGTGGAGAGATGGGCTTAACATTTTTTTTTTTAATTGTTAATATATTTATTGGCCATATCCACAGCATATGGATGTGCCTGGGCCAGGGATCGAAGCCGAATTGCAACTGTGATTTATGCTACAGCTGCAGCAACACCAGATCCTTAAGCCACTCTGCCATAGCAGGTATGTGAGATGGGCTTTTTGGTACCTCTCTACTGGCCAGTGACCAGTGAGGACACTTGAGGCCCATAAAAAAAAAACTGCGTAGTGTAACTTTTAAAGGAAATGTTGCAGCTTTACTGAATAAATCTTAAACTAAAGGGGTGTAATTAATTCAAACATGAACACTCTTAAGCAGCATGTTTGCAGCTTTATTGCTCTTGAGGCAGTTATGATCAGTGAATTACACTTTTTAAAAAAACTGTAATTGAAATATTGTTGATTTACAATGTTGTATTAGTTTCAGGTATACAGTAAATTGATTCAGTTATATAAGTATATATATAAATATATATACTTTTTTTTACATTCTCTTCCATTATAGGTTATTACAAGGTATTGAGTATAGTTCCCTGTGCTATATAGTAGGTCCTTGTTGGTTATTTTATATACAGTGGTGTTTTGTATTTTAATTGCAAACTCCTGATTTATTCCTCTCCCCCCTTCCCCTTTGGTAAGCATAAGTTTGTTTTCTGTGTCTCTCTCTTTCTGTTTTGTAAATAAGTTCATTTGTATCAGTTTTTTTAGATTCCACATATAAGTGAGAGCATGTTTTTTTTTTTTGTCTTTTTGCCTTATCTAGGGCTGCACCCAGGGCATGTGGAGGTTCCCAGGCCAGGGGCCTAACAGGAGCTGTAGCCGCTGGCCTTCGCCACAGCCACAGCAACGCAGGATCCGAGCCGCGTCTGCAACCAACACCACAGCTCACAGCAACGCTGGATCCGTAACCCACTGAGCAAGGCCAGGGATCGAACCCGCAACCTCATGGTTCCTAGTCGGATTCGTTAACCACTGAGCCACGACGGGAACTTCAAGAGCATGTATTTGTCTTTGGCTTACTTCACTTAGTATGATAATCTCTAGGTCCATTCATGTTGCTGCAGATGGCATTATTTTGTTTTTCTTTATGGCTATGTAATATTCCATTGTGTGTCCACCTGTCTGTCTATGCCACATTTTCTCTATCCGTCGTCTGTCAGTGGACACTTAGGTTGTTTCCATGTCCTGGGCATATATCTGGAGAAAAACATAATTTTAAAAGATACATGTACCCCAATATTCATAGCAGTACTACTTACTAAAGCCAAGACATGGAATTATGCTTTTTATGTGTGGGATTCTGGTCATATTGTACTCTTCCTTCATGAGGAGATATGGGACAAGGTGAGGGTGCAGACAGCCCCTCAAGTTCATGGGAGGGGCATAGGAGCAGACCTCAAGCTCAGGGCTTGCAAATGGGGACAGCTCTTTTCTGGGGCTTTGTCTTTATGAGTAAACAGGTATTTTTAAGTTTTCCTCTTCTCTCTCTCTTTCATTTATTCTCATGCATGCCTCTGCATGTGTGCCTGCCTTCAGGGTGGTAGTGGTGGCCCATTTTCAGGCACTGGTTTGCAGAAGGCCTGGCAGCCTCACCTGTGAGAAGATCTCTACCCACAGTGGCATCCTGGTGTGCCTGTCATCCTGCCCTGCAAGTGGCCATGAAATAGAACTCTGTACCCAGCAGATAGTCTGCATACTCTTGAGTTGTTCTCCACCCCACACCATGTTTCTCACTTCTTGGTATCTTGGTATCTTTTATGAATATATATTTTCTCATACTGTGTAATACTTCTCATTTAGCATTTTCCAATTTTCATAACTCTGATATCATCCTGTCTTTATGGTAGTGATTACAGTGTTACCGCTCTTGACAATGGGTAACAGACTTGGGAAATAGAGCTCATCATTAATATCTGGAAAGATGTATTAGCCAGGTTCTGCTTTTTTATGTAATCTTATCTTTAAACTATTGATATTTCACATTGCAAAGAGCAGAGAATTTAAGACTACATATCTTACTAGACAAGTTTTTAATTCCCTAAAATTGAACAGGAGAATTTATTTTTTAATAACTGAAATTCACACTGTATCCCTGTCTTAAAAGCTTTCTTGTTGATTTATATAGAGAACTTTGTAAAACATGTTTGCTCTTTTCCTCCCTGTACTGTCTTGAGGATAAATAGCTGTGTCGGAGAATCGAACCATCAGGCATTTATACTTGCCCTTTCCATCTTCCTGCTCACCTCGGTGTACGGGATAACGCTGACCTTGGACACCATTTGTAGAGACAGAAGTGTCTTCACAGCTCTCTTCTATTGCCCTGGAGTTTATGCAAATTACAGGTGAGACATAGATGCCCCATACAGGGCCAGAGGAAGAGGGAGTGGATGTGCCATGAAGGTCTGGGGCTGCGAGTCACTGCTAGGTTAGGGGCTCTCGCCCAAAGCACAGGACAAGCTCCAAGGGTGCTGGGTATCCCCGAAATTGCCAACACAGTTGTGCAGTGGATGTTTCTACAGTGATGGCAGAAGGAATGTTGGCTTTAAAAAGTGAGGAACTAGTGCTCCACAGTAGGATTAGGCTGACCCCAGGACATCAGTCAAATGCCCAAGGTAGTGACAGTGGGACTGAAATGATAACTCAAGTAGCAGTCGCCAGCTGTGGACATGGTCTATTTTTTTTCTTTTCTTTCTTCTTTCTTCTTCTTCCTTCCCTTTTTTTTTTGAATTTCTTGGCTGCACCCGCAACATATGGAGGTTCTTAGGCTAGGGGTCGAATCAGAGCTGTTGCTGCCAGCCTGCACCACAGTCACAGCAACTCAGGATCCAAGATGCGTTTGCGATCTACACCATAGCTCTTGGCAACGCCGGATCCTTAACCCACTGAGCGAGGCCAGGGATTGAACCTGCATCCTCATGGATCCTAGTTGTCCATAACCGCTGAGCCACGAAGGGAACTCCCGACATGGTCTCTTTTGTCATGAATATCAGGGAACCCCCTCACTTTGTTGCTGCTTTCTGGCCCAGTCTTAATTTACTGCTTCTGAGCCTTTTGTGAAGTGCTCACAATCTCTGTAACCTTTTCTATTTAACCTCCATTGATTTTTTTTTTTCCTGTTCCACTTTTTTTTTTTTTTTTAAATCACCACTCATGATTACTGTGCAATCTAGGCCAAAACGTCCTTCAGCGTTTTTAGGTTGAGGCACTTTTATATAGTGTGAAGATCTTTACACTTTAGCAGAAGCTGGAGTTTTTTAGCTTGGCTCCAACAACCCGTTCCCTCCCAGGGGCCCCTCCCCGAACATTCTGCTTTAGGCCATTAATAGTAGTTACTGAAGAATTTCACGACCCACGAGGACTCTCGGTACAGAGAAGAAGGGAACTTATTAACCTGAGGAGGAGGACCCATGAATGTCTAGATCTCTAATAGCGAGGGGGAGATTTTCCCATCACCCGATGAACAAAGCAGGGAATGTTCTGAAAAGAAAGAGTGAGGAGAAAGCAAAGGACATTGGGGGGATGTTAGCATGTTTTCTGGACTTTCTGTGGGCTCTGTGAATGAAATGAGACATAGTCCTGCCACTGGTTCTCACCGCTGTGAATGGGTGATTCCTGTCTTCACAGTGGGCCTCAGTTTTCCTCATCTTGTGGTGACTTAATCATCTCTGAGGTCCCTTTCAGCTTAACAAATGGAGATTCTGAAGGCATTTCCTGCTACCTCATTTGCAAATGTTTGACTGAAAAGAATCAATTGGCAGACATTAATCAGCAGCCTCTCCTCTCAGTCTTATTGTTTTTATTTTTATTTTTGTTTTTTTTTTGGCCATGCCTGGCACGTAGAAGTTCCAAGTCCAGGGATCCAACCTGTGCCGGAGCAGAGACCCGAGCCACAGCAGTGACAATGCTGGATCCTTAACTGCTAGGCCATCAGGGAACTCCTCCCCACAGTCTTGAGCTGAAAGCAGCTTCCTTGTCCTATGACCACGTTTGAATTCAGGAAGCAGAATTTGAAACGTGACAGCTTCTAAGCAATGGGCTGCTGGTATTGGGAGCTGTCCTCTCGCTCCTGGTTACTGAAAAGAAGGGAGATGAGCCACCTTAGCACTGTTCCTGGGTTGCCACCCACAGCTTCCTCGAGGACGTTTATAGCAGTCTCATGGTGCCTTCACTTTCTTCTGAGTTAAGTACAATTTAGGAACTATTCACCCCACAGTCATATTTCATATTTCTAGACACCGATAATTAGAAAACAGAATGTATTAATAGTCCAGAGTGAAGCGGGCCACTGGCCTTCAAGGACAGACAGGTATCTTCCAGGTGGGGTAATCAGGAAGGTGCCAGAGTCCTTAGGAGTAAGTGCTGCCTGTGTAAGGTGGGGACAGCTTTCTGAGTGTGAAGGATCAGCAGCCCTGACCCGCCTTTTCCTGCTCCCAGCTCGGCCCTGTGCTTCACGTGCGTGTGGTACTCTGTGATCATCACGGCGGGCTTGGCCTACATCTTCCTGATCCAGCTGATAAACATCAGCTACAATGTGACCGAGAGGGAAGTGCAGCAGGCCCTTCGGCAGAAGACGGGGCGCCGGCTGCTCTGCGGGCTCATCGTGGACACAGGCCAGTACAACAGGGGCTTCCTGCGGAACTGGCACCAGTTCTCCACCCTGGGCTCCCACCCCTTCCACCACCCCGCTGAGGACATTGTCTGAAGTGCCTTCTGTACTACTCCGGGGAGGAGGCGGGGGGCTCCTCCCTCTGCTCCCTTGCATCGTACACTTTAGTACATGCAGGACACTCGTGTTTATCCCCAGTTTCTTAAAGGCATTATAGGGCCATGCTCAGGTTTAGGCACTGGACTGGGAAGAAATTAGTTTTTCTGACTTCACAACTTAAGAGATTTTTATTTCAAAGCAGTGAAAGTAGAGCCATTCCTTTCCAGTCACCTTATTAACTAACTCAGTCACCAGAAGTTGAAAAGGATGTGGATTGCTAATGCACAGACGGAGAGAAGCAATTTCCATGCATTAGTATGAGAGAAAGAGTTTTGGATTAGGACGGTGTCTGGTCCCTCTTTCAGTTCCTAATAGCCATGTTACCCTTAGTTGTCATGTCTCAAGTCTCAGGTTCATCTGAGTGGGGTACTGGTGCCTGCCCTGGCTACCTCACAGAGCAGGTGTGTGTGTGTGTGTGTGTTGGGTGAGTATCATGTGACGATCTTGTGAGGGCTGAGGTGTGTAGAAAGCACTGAAAGAAAGACAACTGAAGCCCTAGAGAGGCATTAGTGTTGTTAGGAGAATCCTAAGACTGGAAAAAATGTTTGTAGGTCAGAATATTGAAGCCAGTAGTATTACAGAAATCCCTTTTCAGCATTTCTGAGTGAAAAAAAGATCCCTGAATACCATGTCATCCAGTAATGGGAATTTCTTGTTCTTGAGTATTACACATCAACTACTCAAACTGGGAAGGAGAGGACCATAGGAATTTTCGCTATCCTCTGATCCTAAAAGGACAGTTGATAATGTTTATAAGGATAGTGTCTGGTCCCTCTTTCAGTTATTGCTAGTATAATGTACAGTGGTCATGAGTTTAGGTGATGAGTTCTTATATTTATCTATTTCTTATGTATTTATTCTGTTTGGATTTACTCTAAGTAACTCCAACAGGCATCAATGTTTTTTTCCCCCTTTCCATGTTTCGCCTGGTCAGGTGCTAGCACACTTGTGACGATGGCCGGACGAGAACAGACGCTCCTATGGGGAACACTTGACTCTTTTTCTGGGTGGGGTGGCTAGTTAATATCAAGGGCTTGACTTTTCTGTTCATGTAACTAATTCAGACATGATCAGTAACAGCACTGAGTTGCAAAAAACCAGTCTTCTGGCATTCACTCTGTTCTGGCATGAGCTGTCTTTGTGGGCTGATTGCCATCTTCCCACTTACCTTGCACATAACTTCAACTTTCCTGAGATAAAAGTATCTCCCTAGGAGAGAAGAAACATGGTATGTGTGGTTTCCGCTAATAATGGACTAGGGTCTGTTCTTCCCTAGCTCCTCTTAGATTATTTCTTTAATCATATCTCAAATGGAAAATGTATAAAGGGTTAAATATTCAGAGTGGGTCTCTTCTGCCGAAGAAGATGGGAAGAGACCCTCTTGAGATAATTTGGGTTGGTACATGTGCTTTTTTTGGAACCCCAAAGAATTCATGAGCCTTTCCATTTGCCTTGGCATAAAGCTTAGTACAGGGAAAGTATTGCCAGTTTTTTTCAGTCTTTCTGTGCATGCTGCTGTAGCAAGTGGTTTATAGGGGTTGAGAAGAAATATTGCTACTTCTCCAGCCTTACCTAACTCTGTAGCTAGTCCTGCCATTCATGGAGACCGTCCTTAAGGCAGGCACCACATCTTTACATAAGCTTGTCATTGCTCTTCCCAGAGATGGATTGTTTAATGAACGATAGGCTCCATTCCACTAGAATGAGCCAAAGAGCATGTTTGGGGATGTGAGCAGAGTCTGTGGTTTGCACAGTGATGCCTATTCTTGGCCCAGACTCAAGCATTCATTTGGAATTAACATTGGAGTCGACATAACCAATTCGTGTCTATATGAGTCAGAGATAAGACAGAGAGTAATAATGCAAAGGACAGCACATATGGCCAGAAGTCTTTGGTCGCTTGAATGCCAGGTATATGGCCAACTCTGATTTGTCATTAGCAGTTGATGATAAAATTCACAGAAATGTTAGGATAGTCATTAATTTTGGCCTCTTGCCAAATCTTTAACAACAGTCTGAATATATGCTGAAGATGAGGTGTACCCAGCAGATCAAAGTAACCACACACCCTGAACGGGGATGCCTGGAGGGGGCGTCTCACTCAGATAAGGGCTCCATGTGCATCGTTCTGGCTTATTGTTTGAAGGTCTCTGGGAACTTCTTGTTTACAGAAGAAAGCTCAAAGCTTTGAAAAGCTCAGTGGTTTTGTGGAGGTAAAAGTCTACTGAAGTATTTTTACCACAAGGGGCAGAAAACAAAGGGCTACCTGTGAGCAGTTTCTCTAGGCTCTGGGACATTCTTGGTCCGTACTCATAGACTTTTCAGCTTTTTTATGATCTGCAACTGCTTAAGGGATTCTGTCGTTCTTAAAGGACAAGTCCACTGTGAACAAATGAGTCCCAGAGAAACTTGGTGGTGGTGGCAGCCGTGGGGAATTGCCCTGAAAACCTCTAACCAGCGGTTTCTTGGCTGTAGGAGCAAGAAATTTTTGCTCATCATATTTCAGACAAGTGGGTCCCCCCCTTTCACCCCACATCCTCGGCCTCTGTTAATGAACCTACTGGATGTGAAATTTGGTAGGAGATCTGCCCTATTCTGACTGCTTACATTATTAGGCCACTGTGTTTTATTCCTGGGGAAGAGAAATGGATCCATTTGAAAGATTTGAGGGAGAAATAGTTAAGGATCAGGACTGCACGAAGGGAGAAAATCCTTCAGTATTTAAAAATGTTTCCTATGCTACCCAAAGAGTACTTTGTGGTTAGAGCTGAATGCACCTGAAGAAAACAGTGACAACGCTTCTTAGGTACATTTCTCTGATGCTGCTCAGGTCAAGCCTTAAGTGTATTTTAGGGACACTGGGCTGCTCCTCTGACATCAGCCACCCCTGTGGTGTGTCTGTGTGGAGGATACTGTAAATCTTTGCTAAGAGGCTGGTGGTTTCCTTCGGTGAATGAAGTTAATTGTCTTCCACTGTACCATCAGCCTAGCAGAAAGACTGCTACTGACTTTCTCTTAAGCAGTAGTCCATGGTACTTCTAAAATTTTTAGCAAGAGAAAATTTTCTGTACTAGAGTTTTCCACTGCCAGAGAAAACAGTGCTGGTAAAGGTTCTCTGACATAGTGACCATCTGCTTAATAGGCTCTTTCCTTTGAGTAGGACATTAGCTTTTTACTATAAAACTCAATTAACATAAGCAAAAATATGACATCTAGAAGCACAGTTTTAACCAGGATGTTTAAAAATTAATATTTTGTGAGGTTTAAGGGTCTCTAACTTAGGTAAATAGGTTTATATGACAACTTCATTTTAGCCATATTTTGGTACCCTGTGTTTTAAAAAGGAGAATTTCCTCAAGCAATGAATGGACAATGAAGACTTTTGACTGAGGTACCCGTTTTCTCCTCAGGAACTTGACAAATGTGTCATTTACTAAGCATTGCAAAAGTGATCTGGGGGGAAGAGTGACAGTTATGTTAACTTAATGCTGAATGAAATTCAGTATGTTCTTGGGGACGTTTGTTGTGATTAATGGAAACTTTTTGCAAACTCGGCCACATTTAATCCCATTTCTCACTTCAGTTGGCACTAAGTGTTTCCCTGCAGCAGGCCAAAGACTGGTTAACGGAGACAAATTCCTTAGAGGTTGCAACTGCTTCTGAGTTGGGCTTGTGACTTGTTACTGCTGTAGCCTTCCCAATGACGCCTTTTCCTTCTAGAAAAGTCATACTTTAAAAGCAAAGTTTTTTACTGGCCTTCGCCACAGCCACAGCAAGGCAGGATCCGAGCCACATCTGCAACCTACACCACAGCTCACGGCAACGCCGGATCCTTAACCCACTGAGCAAGGCCAGGGATTGAACCCGCAACCTCATGGTTCTTAGTCGGATTCGTTAACCACTGAGCCATGAAGGGAACTCCTAAAAGCAAAGTTTTAAAACCAGAGCTAGTCTGTTCTAGTTACTGATGCAACTAAAGTCCTCTATTCCTTCAGATGGCGCCGCTAGCAAGCTGTCACACTGCAGAACTGCCAAGCTCAACTTGGGATCCTAAGGTCTGGGTGATTGGATGGTTGGAGTTGTTAGGGTTTCTGAGCCTTTTCATTTGATTACATTTCTGGGTCTGATGTTACACTAAAGGAAACCCAGGAAAATTCATTTAATATTAAATTTTATCTTTAACGTAACGGACTCTACAATGTTAAAGGGGATATCCGAAGCCAACTCTGGAGGCTGCGGGCTAAACATTTTGCACTATTTTTATTCTTGTCCTCTTATCACCTCAGACTCAGACACAAGGCCTTTTAAATGGAGATTTTAAAAATTACTGCCATTTATGTAAAATAATGTACCGTGACCAAGTTGTTTAAATGGAAAATAAAGTGCTTTCTTTAAGGAAAATCACTGATGTTTCTTGCTGTGTCTCCTGAACTCTTTTGCTTTAAGAAAAGCTCCGATGCTCTGTCCCCATTCTGTGTATGTAAAACTGTCCCTGGCCCTAAACTGTTATTTTCCTTGTGGTCACTTTTCCAGTTTTGTAGGCCAAGGAGACTGCTTATTTGGGCATTTTGTTAGCAATACCCTTTTTTTTTTTTTTTTTTTTGTCTTTTTAGGGCTGCACTGGAAGCATATGGAGGCTCCCAGGCTAGGGGTCGAATCGGAGCTGTAGCCACTGGCCTACACCACAGCTCACGGCAATGATGGGTCCTTAACCCACTGAGCAAGGCCAGGGATTGAACCTGCGTCCTTATGGATGCCAGTCAGATTCGTTTCCTCCGAGCCACAATGGGAACTCCAGTAATAACATTTAAAACCATATTTTTAAGATAGTGCAGCAAGAAACATTGGGTCATTTACTGAATAGGTTATTTTCTACATTGTTTTCCTATGTCTCTTTAGAAGGTTCTTTAAGTAGATAAAAAGTCCTTGCTGGCCCAATCAGAATACTGATGGGCTGCTGAAGAGTCACATTTCTGATTAAAAGAAAAAGGATTTATTTAGGCCCCTGGGATTCACCCTTCCTTATCTACAACCTTGGCTTTAAAGCAAAATTGATATTTTACTTCTGCATGCTAGTAGTGGCGAATATGCCGTAACTGTATTATAGGTAAGTACAAACAGATAGTTATTTAGATGGGAAGAGGTTTACAGAATGACTTTTAGTCCCATTTCGTTGGTGGCTGTTAGTCTTAAGAGTTTTTAGATGATGATTATATAATGTAGAAGATGAGTGAGAACAGAGACACTATGGAAGAAATACAGTGCTCTATAATACTTTTTGTCATATCTGAGTAACTCATGACACATCCTCCATAGAAAAAGGCTGTGTCATTTTATAGGCGGTAAAGTTAGATACACCTTCTAGGACATGAGACAAGAACAGAATTTATTGAACAACGCAAAGAATTTTATTTCACAAACTCCAGTTTTCAGCTCATACAACAGTAGTTACTTCAGGGCTGCAAGGGGCTTTCTCATTCTATTGTGAACATTTACTACCTGAATTCATTGTAATAAGCATATATTTTGTAGTGAAAAATTTTTTCTAGCAAGCAGCTCTTCAGATGATTCCCAGGAGTGTTCTGTAGTCTATATTCTTTAGCACCTTAAAGATGCACATTCTTTGAATTCAAGATAAGTATCTCCATACATAGATCAAACTGAGCTGAGGACTGGAAGACAGCTCGAGTGTATTATTAAGTTGCAAATGGGAGCATGCACAGACATTTTAACAAATTGCTGGACTGGCTTGGACAGAGTCTATAATAACTTTTGGAATTCCCTTCATGCTTATGGAAGTCCACTGAGAAGTACCTTTGGCGCCCCAGTTTCTCTGCAATTAGGGTACGCTGCTGCCCTTGGCAGCAGCTGCCTAGAGTACCTTTTGATCCATGGTTTTCCATCAGGTGGGCAAAAAGGACAGGGTTTGGCAGAATCCCTGTTGCGGATGCTCAGGTACTAGATGACTGACCTTTCTTTTCTAAGTACTCACTACTTTTAATTTCTATTTAATTAACATTACATTTGTCAACAATTCACATTAAGCTGTAAGAACACGTTTGCCTTCACAGTCCCAGGCAAGCAAACACTTGTCCTTTTTAAACTTTATGACACTAAAAATATATAGGATATATCTGAACAGCAGAGCTCTGGACTCTTCCTTTGGATGATCCTGCTGAGGTAAATGCTTTAGTGGACAGAGTAGCACTCCAGGAGGAACCACAGAAGGAAGTACAAATTCACAAAATAAATTCTTTGATCCAAGACGTGACAGAGCATAAACAAGATATATACACGTGTATGTGGGTGGAGATTCACAACACGTGTGTGCGCGTGCATGCAGACCTGTGGAAATTCCCTTTGAGAGCACACACTGGACCGTGTCCACTGGCACACCCAGGGCTCCTCTTACCAAGGGCCAAGCACCTGTTGCTGTACACAGAGTCACAGCGGTGTGAACATCTGGAAGTCCGGAAGAATTTCAGCTACTTTTCTACGTAGCTGCTCTCGCCTTTCTTCTTTTCCTCTTTCCTCTTTGGTAAATTTGGCAAACTTCCTCCATGTCTGAAATGTGATCTGGAGAATCCTCCTTTGAGAATAAAAAGAAAAAAAAAGTGAAATACTAAGGAAAAGTTGACTTTCCATCGAATTGCATTGAATACAAAAATAATCCTTAGTGAATAAGATGCTATGTGAAAGGTATGGAAGTCACAGTTGGGATTCAGACAGTAAGAATGCTATGACGAGAATAAAGCAATGAAAGAGAACAGGAGTGACTAATAGGTTATTTTTCTTTTCCACCAGGTGGTCAGGAACCCTGTGAGAGGGTGACTCTGAGTGCAGGCCTTGGGACTACTCCTGAGGGGATGTGAAGCGCATGCAGTAGGTGCCACGGTTATCAGCATTGAGGTCCCGGTGCTTGATGTATATTGTTTAAAAAGCCCAGTGGTGGAAGTTACCATTGTGGCTCAGCAGTAATGAGCCCGACTAGTGTCCATGAGGGTGTAGGTTCGATCCCTGGCCTCATTCAGTGGGTTAAGGCTCCAGCACTGCCGTGAGCTGTGGTGTAGGTTGCAGATGCAGCTTGGTTCTGGTGTTGCTGTGGCTGTGGTGTAGTCTGGCTCTGATTCGACCCTAGCCTAGGAACCTCTATATGCTGCAGGTGTGGCCCCAAAGAGACCAAAAAAAAAAGTTTTGCTTGTGTTCTCTTCAGGGAGGTTTTATGTTGTCATGTCTTCCATTTAGGCTTTTAAATCATTTTGAGTTTATTTTTGTAGATGATACGAAGGAGTGTTCTAGTTTCATTGGTTTACATGTAGCTTTCTAGGTATTCCAACAGCACTTATTGAAGTGACTGTCTTTTCTCTATTGTATATTCTTGCCTCTTTATCATAAATTAATTGACCATAGGTGCATGGGTTTATTTCTGGGCTTTCTATCTTGTTCCATTGATCTGTATGTCTGTTTTTGTGCCAGTACAATGCTATTTTAATTATAGCAGCTTTGTAGTATATAGTCTGAGGTCTGGAAGGCTTTTGTTCCAGCTCTCTTTTTTCTCAGAATTGTTTTGACAATTTTGAGTCTTTTGTGGTTCCATATAAATTTTAGGATTATTTATTCTAGTTCTGTGAAAATGTTAAGGATATTTTGATAGGGATTACATTAAATCTGTAGATTGCTTTGGGTAGTATGGCTATTTTATTTTATTTTGCTTTTTAGGGTCACACCCACGGCATATGGAAGTTCCCAGGCTAGGGGTCAAATCAGAACTACAGCTGCCGGCCTACGCCACAGCCACAACAACTCTGGGTCCGAGCTGTGTCTGTGACCTACACCACAGCTCATGGCAACACTGGATCCCCGACCCACTGAGCAAGGCTAGGGATCAGACCTGCATCCTCATGGATACTAGCTGAATTCGTTTCCACTGCACCACAACGGGAACTCCTAGTATAGCCATTTTAATACTATTAATTCTTCTAATCCAAGAGCATGGAATATCTTTCTTTTCTTTGAGTCATCTTCACTTTCCTTTACCAATGTTTTATAGTTTTCAGTGTATAGGTCTTTTACCTCCCTGAATAAGTTTGTTCCTGGGTATGTTATTTTTTTGAAGTGAAGTGATTTTAAGTGGGATTTTTTTTTGCTTTTTAGGGCCACACCTGTGGCATATGGATGTTCCCGGGCTAGGGGTCCAATGTCCAATGGAGCTACAGCTACATGGGATCTGAGCCTGGTCCAATGGAGCTACAGCTACATCATAGCTCATGACAACGCCAGATCCTTAACCCACTGAGTGAGGCCAGGGATCAAACCCACGTCCTCATGGACACTGGTCAGGTTCATTACCACTAAGCCACAACAGGAACCCTAAATGGGAATTTTAAAAAAACTTTCTTGTATTTCATTATTAGTGTAAAGCAGTGCAAGAGATTTCTGTATATTAATCTTGTATTCTGCTTCCCTGCTGAATTCATTTATCAGTTCTAGTAGTTTTTGTGTGGAGTCTTTAGGGTTTTCTATATGCAGTATCGTGTCATCTGCAAATAGTGACAATTTTAGCTCTTCCCTTATAATTTGGATACCTTTTATTTTTCTCGTCTGCTGTGGCTAGGACTTCCATTACTGTGTTGAACAGAAGTGGTGAGATGAGCATCCTTGTCTTGTTCCTGAGTTTATTGGGAAGACTTTCAGCTTGTCCCTTTTGAGTATTATGTTGGCTGTAGTTTTGTCACAAATGGCCTTTATTATGTCGAGATATATTCTTTCTTACCCATTTAGGTGAGAGTTTTTATCATGAATGGATGTGGAATTTGTCAAGTGCTTTTTCTGCATCTATTGAGATGATCACATGCTTTTTGTCTTTCCATTTGTTTTTATTTTATTTTTTGTCTTTTTGCCTTTATGTAAAGCCGCACCTGCGGTATATGGAGGTTCCCAGGCTAGGAGTCTAACAGGAGCTGTAGCCGCCGGCCTTTGCCACAGCAACAGCAACGCGGGACCCAAGCCGCGTCTGCAACCTACACCACAGCTCACGGCAACGCCGGATCCTTAACCCACTGAGCAAGGCCAGGGATTGAACCTGCAACCTCATGGTTCCTAGTCGGATTTGTTAACCACTGAGCCACGACGGTAACTCCCTGTCTTTCCATTTGTTAATGTGGTGAATAACACTGATTGATTTGTGTATGCTGAATCATTCTTGTGACCCTGGAATGACTCCAACTTGATCATAGTGTGTGATCCTTTTTATGTATTGTTGAATTCGTTTTGCTAATATTTTGTTGAAGATTTTGGCAGTTATATTCATCAAAGTATTGGCCTATAATTTTCTTTTTTTTTGTAGTGTCTTTCTCTGGTTTTGGCATCAGGGATGGTGGCCTCATATAATGAATATGAGAGTGTTCCCTCTTCAGTTTTTTGGATTAGTTTGAGAAGGATAGGTACAAGTTTTTCTTTTTTTTTTTTCCCTTAATGGATTTTATTTCAATTATAGGTGTACATAAATCATCACAAGTCAATTTTACAGATTTTGTATCCCAAACCTCCAGTGCATCCCCCCACCCCCAGATTGTCTTATTTGAAAAACCAAGGTTTTCCAAAGTCTGTGAGTCACTGTCTGTTCTGTAAAAAGGTTCATTGTGTCTTTTTAGTTTCCACGTGTAAGCGGTAGCATTGGGTGTTTCTAATTGTCTGGTTTCACTTCGCATGATAGTTTCTAAGTCCATCCATGTTGCTGTAAATGTTGGTAATTCGTTCCTTTTAATGGCTGAGTAGCATTCCATTGTGTGTATGTACCATATCTTCCCTATCCACTCTTCTGTCGATGGGCATTTAGGTTGTTTCCATGACCTAGCTATTGCATAGAGTGCTGCAATGAACACTGGAGTACATGTGTCTTTTCGAGTCATGGTTTCTGCTGGATAGATGCCCAGGAGTGGGATTGCTGGATCAAATGGTAATTCTATTTTGAGTTTTCTGAGGAATCTCCATACTGTTTTCCACAGTGGCTGCACCAATTTGCATTCCCACCAACAGTGTAATAGGGTTCCTTTTCTCCACACCCTCTCCAGC